>CABHPQ010002347.1:0-71934 GCA_902168405.1 Peromyscus aztecus | reverse complement strand
CCTTTCCTGGAACTCACTTGGTAGTCCAGGCTGGCCTTGAACTCACAGAGATCCACCTGGCTCTCCCTGTCCATTTTCTTTCTATGCAATGGTGAATATTGATTTTCATTGAGCCTTCAGCAAATATTGTTCTTACCAAATTCCTTTGAGGTCAGTACCTCTAATTAACTAATTATTGATTAGGACTTTGGATTTGTATAAAGGACAGATTTATTTTTAACTGGTGATACTTCCATGCAGGGAATGTCTCCCTCCTGATACAGAAAGGCTAGCTGAGGTGAGGCCAAGGATCACTGCACGGTTACTTAGCATGAAGTCCTGCTTAAAGTCTTCCATCCCTTGTTTCTGCTGTGTATGCTTGATAGGGCGCTTACTGGTTTGCTATTGCCAGTCAATGCAGAGAATTTACTAACGAATTTCCTTGTTTGCCAGATAAAATAGGAAGAAATGATAGAATGATATATACGACCACACTTCAATAGCTTTAAAAAAAAAAACCAGTGGCCACTAGAGAGAATAAGTTTAAGAATAAGTTGTCTTGATTATGTCATCAAATAATTTTAAAATCCCAATTGCAGCAAACTATTTGCTGTATTTATCTTATGTTCTTCCATAAAGTGATTATTCCTAGAAAATTAATTTTGATTAAAATGTATTACAGAGAAAAATAAAAACATATTATTAACATAATTTGCTGAATTCTAAATATGTTTTTTTTTTTTCACAGTGCTAGGAATCTATCTCAGGATCTTGCCAGGCATGTGATGCTCCACTGAGCTATGCTTTCGGCCCATCTGAGAGTCTGATGCACAAAACCAGAGATCAAATAAAAGCATATTGACTAAATTTGAAAGTTATGTTTTCTTTATGGACAGTTTTAAGTCTTAATAGGCCTGTTCCAAACCCATTTTAGAGATCAGCCATGGGACTAGAGAGATGGCTTAGCAGGTAGGAGCCTTCGATGCTCTTGCAGAGGACCTGGTTTTGATCCACAACATACACATGGCAACTCACAACCGTCTATAACTGCAGGATTCGGTACCCTCTCTGGCTTCCATGGTCACCAGGCATACTCGTGATACACATACATATACACACAGGCAAAACACTCACTGTCTTAGAGTTCCTATTGCTGTGAAGAGACATCATGACCATGACAACTCTTATAAAGAAAAACATTTAATTGAGTGGTTCAGCGGTTCAGTTCATTATCATTTGCTGCAGGCCTCAGGAATATATCATAAGAACTCAGCTGGTTATGGCAAAGTCACTACCTGGAGGGACCAGGGAATTCCTCCAGTGGAAGCCAAATTCCAAGGAGCTTTTGGTGTTATTTGACTTGTTATGTATCAGCTGTATTCTGTTATGAAAATCATGTGTGCCTTCATAGTTTTCCCAATTGACTTTTCCCTAAGAAGGGCTAACAGTGTAGACTGATCACTCTCAGGACATACACATTCCAGGTATTTGGAGAACAGCCTCAGGAAAGGCTTCCTCTGGAATCAGATATCTCCCTTGGCCACTTTCAAGGACTAACAGTGATAACAGTCCACATGCAAGTCTCCTGACTTAAGGTAAATCCCACAAGGAGGCACCGCCTAGGTCAGGTGGACGTTAAGTAATAGCTTTACACAATTTAGCTCGGACCCTCCCTTCTTACCTTCCTCCTTTCCCAAACCTTACCTCTAGTTCCAGATCTCCCTTTAACTACCACCAGAGGCATCTAGCTGTACACTAGGGACTGAACACACCTTCCCCCACCCTGCAGGTAAATGGCAGATAGCTTGGACAGATAGGAGCCACAGGAAAAAAGAAGGCAGTTTTATTTTCTCCCATTGGCCTAGCAACTTATAGATTCTTAACATTTTCTACTCACGTTTTTTTTTTTTAAAGATTTATTTATTTATCATGTATACAGTATTCTGCCTACACACCAGAAGAGGGCGCCAGATCAAATTACAGATGGTTGTGAGCCACCATGTGGTTGCTGGGAATTGAACTCAGGACCTCGGGAAGAGTTGGCAGTGCTCTTAAATTCTGAGCCATCTCCCCAGCCCCTTCTACTCACGTTTAAGATTATAGTTGAGCACATAAGAGCCCTCTTCTTAGATATTACCTGAATTTAGCCTTTAGTTAATTCATTTCCCCGTTGGTCACTTCCCTTTGGGGTTCAAATGATAATTAACGGTTATTGCCTCTCAATGTGATTCTTATCATCCCTCTGTTTGACCCTGGAAGTCTGGCTTTGCACTGCCAAGGGATTACTGCTTGTAAGTGTATATATACCGGGACTTCCAGGGCACGAGGTAGGGAAAAGAGAAAAGAGAATGGAAGAACTAGATAGGTAAGAAATTGAGAGGAACAAACTGAGATGGGGAAGAACTAGATTGAAGGGCTAGAAGGAAGTACTAGAGGAATGAGATGGAAGATGAGGAAGAGTCAGATGGGGAAGTCCTAGCTGGGTAAGAACAAGGTGAAAAGGACCTAGTTGAGGCAGAATTAAGACTAGAGAATTGCCGGGCATTGGTGGCGCACGCCTTTAATCCCAGCACTCGAGAGGCAGAGTCAGGCGGATCTCTGTGAGTTCGAGGCCAGCCTGGGCTACCAAGTGAGCTCCAGGAGAGGCACAAAGCTACACAGAGAAACCCTGTCTCGAAAAACCAAAAAGAAAAAAAAAAGACTAGAGAATTAAGATAGAACTTAAGAGGGAGCAGTAGATAAAACAGAGAGAAATCAGGCAAGAAAGGAGCTAGGCACGAGAACAGAACGGAAGCTGTGTATATAAGATGCTATGCCAGAGGAATTAAAGCAAGTAGACTATAGAGCTCGGTGTGCTGAGATTCTATTTCCCGAAAATAGTCCTCGCCGTTAGTAGTTCTCTCTCCTGAGCCCCTGGGATGTATAATATTAAGGCTGGTCCCTCTTTTATTATACAAGAATCATTATGGTGGGACATGGCGGTGTGCAGGCAGATGTGGTGCTGGAGAAGTAGCTGAGAGTTCTACATCTTGATCTCCAGGCATCAGGAAGTAGTCTGTCTCACTGGGCATGGCTTGAACATATATGAGACCTCATAGCCTGTCTCCACAGTGACACACTTCCTCCAACAAGGCCACACCTTCTAACAGTGCCAATCTCTTTGGGGGCCGTTTTCTTTCAAACCACCACAATATATATATACATACATTCAGGCAAAACACTCACAATAAAATAAAAATAAATACATCTTAAAATTCAGCTGCAGCAGTAGACAGTTTGCCTGAAGATGAAGTCTTTGAGTTACCAGATTTGATTTGACAAGTGCTTTGCCAAATGGAGTTCTAAGGCCTGCCAGGTCTTCCCAACTGTTCCTTCATCAGACAGCTTTCTGATGGAATGTCATGCATTGCCATTCCTTTCTGTTGGAGTAATGCACGTTCCTCCATGTGCAAAGAATAAAATGTATTTTAAATCAATGTCAGCTGAAGTCAACACGTGCAAAAACAAAAGCCATCCATTTTCACTTATAGTATACAGAATGTGGGCTTTAGACTCACGTCTCTTGTTCAAGATATCTCAGAATGTCAATGTGGCATTGACGTTCAGAGTGCTTGCTCTTCAGACACTCTCAAGTGAGTCTTCAGAAATTCATACACTAAATGGAGAACAGGCGCTGTCAGTTTATTTCTACTTTGACTTTTCATCAATGGGATAAAAACAGAGATTTTTCTTGTGTATTGAAAAAAAAATTCATTTGGTAGAAGTCAACATCCAACAAAAACACTTATGGGGATGGAAAACATATATTTTAAAATCAAGTTTTGTTTTGTTGCTCGGATTTAGAATTGCAAATTTGCTTGTAATGTATTTTATATATTATTTTATCAAGAGATAATAATCTCTATTTGTAAAAATGTATTTCAGAAACATTTGTTTTACATAATAATTTTATCTCTACCAAGTTAACTTCTATTGGTAAAACACAATTAGTGGGATATTTTAAAAACTTCAAAAGCTCAGAGGGAAAAACCATTTCAAAGTGCCAATTCTAAAGAATCTAAACTGTTAACAGCTGTTGTTAATCCCACTGGTCACTAAGATTGCTACCATAACTTTGAGCCAAATTTGAAGCAAGTTTTAATTAAATACTGGCCAGGATGATAGACTCTGTCCAGATCTGTTTCGGGATTCCCAGAAAATGGCCACAAGCTACTTTGGCTAGGTGCTTATAAAGGCAAACCCACAAGGTCACATACTTCTGGCTTACATGTTATCAAGCTCATCCAGTGCAGCTGGGTCAACCAAACTTGTTTAGGGGAGTGAAAACATGTGACTTGTTATCTTTTGGAACAACAGCCTCCAGTATCTCTGTAAGTACCTGTCCTTGGGCGAGTGTTGGTGTTAGCGGCGCTCTTACCCTGTGAGGAAAAGTCACGGAAAACAGCAAAACCCACTTACAAGAGTTTTATTAAGGAAAGGAGAAAAGGACAGATGTGTTCAGGCCTGCTGAAAGGACACATGAAAGGGGGGGAGGGGACATGGGATCCGCCTTTTAAGGACCACCCGAGGAATGCGCACATAGGCCACATGGCTACTCCACACATGCGCATAGATCATATGCAATTTAATGTGACCATGCAGCGTATGGGTTAAGTAGGACATATGACCCGGAAATCACTAGGTGGAAATGACTAAGCTGGGGCATGCGCCATCAATAGGGGCATGGCTGGAATTCCTATCAGCAAGGAGCTCACAGGTTAGAGGCATTTTTGTTTTATGGATCTCTTAGGCATGGTATTTAAAACTTAAAACATAACTTTGGCTCTCACACTGTGAGTGTAAGAATAATGTGTGCGTGTGCGTGTGCGTGTGTGTGTGTGTGTGTGTGTGTGTGTGTGTGTGTGTGTTACTTAGGATTAGATCACAGGCCTTTTATGAACTAGCTGAGCTCTCTATCATTGAACTATACTCAACAGCCCATGACATTTTAAAATGTCCATTCCCCAAATATTTATCACCCACGTGGCTTTGGATGGGAAGTTATCAGAGACTAAGTTCTAACAAAATAAAGGAACTGGTCAACAGAGGAAGACAGAAATCATCAAGCTTCATCTAACCAGAAGAGGTTTAAAAGGAACCCACAGAGGCCAGTGAAAGCAAATCAAAGAGTCACGAGGTGCCTCCAGGACTGACTCCCCAAGAAGTAACAGGTGACAACTACAAGATGATTTAAATATCTGGAGGAACGTTTGGGAACAACTTAGAAAAGCTATCCCTGAAAGCTATCTTAGGACGCTTTCTAGAACACACACACACACACACACACACACACACACACACACCAGATGCTAGCTAGAGTAGAGACAAAGATTTAAAAAGAAAACATCATTGCATATGGTGTTACGGAGCTGTGAGTAAAGTTTACACGGGCTGACCGCATACTATCATGCAAATATATCAGAGGACTAGGAGAGCGAAAGCTGTGTAAGTGTGGAGAAATCCATGCATAAGTATCTGCAACATCTTAGGCCTCTTTGGGAGATGGTTAAAAGTGTTACATTTGCATCTTCTGTAAGTGGGACGTGACCAGAAAACTAATGCTGTAAAACCCAACATGTTATTAAGAGATACACAGATAAAGCCAAATCAGACAGGCAAGAAAGGTGCTGGTGAGTCACTGCCTATGTGAAGCAGAAAGGGAGCCAGGGTGCATGCTACACCTTCACAGTAAGCAATAACAACAAATAGGGAACCACTTGACTATGAAAACATAGAATCTTAGTTATAAATACAAGCACTGCTTTGAAAGAGAAAAATGTGAGAAAAATATTTTCAGGATATACTCAACCTTAATTGCTATTTAATTTTTCAGTTCTACACAGGAGAGAGAAATCTTATAACAGAAACTGAAAATGTCTTCTTGACCGTGTGATGTTAAAAGTGGAAATGAACCTGTACAGCTAATCAGTGATGTTTTCAGAACCAGACACCAACTAAAGCCTGTCTACCAAGAAAAGTGAAGTTGAAATTTCATAATTATTCTTCTCCAAACCCAGGCACAGAGCCTTCTCACACTAAAACATAGAAGGCCTTGCTTTGAAGAGAATAATAAATATGCAGACGTAATGTCAAAGCCTGGAAATGGGCTAAATGAAAATGCTTTCTTCATTCATCTGATTGAGGGTCATAACATTGGCTCAGACCCCATCTTTCGTTACAAGTCTGTGGTCCCAAGCAGCTTTCAAGTAAAGCCAGCCTCTGAGATGATTTCCTGCGCTGGCTAGGTTGTAGGACCAATCGGAGGCTGATGTTTCTCTCCTGCGTAGAGCAGATTTCTTTATCTCAAAAGTGAAAGGCATCGTTGGAGGGTGGGCTGTGTAGTGTCTCATCCAACAGCCGTGCTTCCTTTAGTTAGAAAATAAAGGCTCCACCTCTATCTCCTGGATACAATTTACCCATAAAAGATTACAGAAACCCAAACCAGATTATTTTTACATTAAAAATGATGAAAGATGCGAGGAATTTGGCATATGAATGTTTGCAGTTAGCATCTGAAAGCCTTCAGAAAATGATGGAGGTGGATCAGAATTGGCTAGGAAAGCTTATTTTCCTTCCAGATTTGAGTCATTTGCAGGGGTCCGTTTTGGCACTTTTGAGACTCCGTAGAAGACATGCAAAGCAGGAAATCTTATTAAGAAGTAATAGTCAAGCTAAGGACTGGCTGGGAGTGGCCTAGAACTTGTGAACTCTCACAGTGGAATCAGACTTCACCCAATGGCTCCCTTCAGGATCTGTAACTCACATGCTGCCTGTGCCAGACTTAAAGGCTGCCAAGTGACGTGAGTTACACGGTGCAAATGTGACTGCTTCATGCTGGCAAGTCTCCTGACCCAAAAGAAAGAAATTAAGTAAGATTTTGCCAGATGCGGAAGGGAAAAAAAAAATTGCTTCTTCTTGAGCCATTTTGTAACTTGGCTGAGTTGCTTTTGTTTAGGAGGAGAGGGTGGAATAATAAAAGACTACCTCAGAAAGTACTAATTTTCCATATTTGGACTTATTCAACTGAATTTCACCAAAGCCTTTCCAGTACCTTCACTCTGAAAACAAAACCAAAAGCCAAAAAAAAAAAAAAAAAAACCCTGTTGACAGGAATATTAAAAATTATTTTAGGTTAAGAAGACTCCATTTCCATGTTTTCCCACACTTAACAAAGTTCAAAGTCTCAAAAATAAAAATTAGAATATATGTATATGCCAGCCACACACGCATACTGAAAGTATGGGGATGTAATCACTCACCCGACTGAGATGGTAAGACCCAGTTGCTGAAGACGGCACACATCGTGAACTGCCTGTGTCTTCTTGCACATCTGGGTGGATGCCATCCCGCTTTCTTTCAAAACGGTGAAATTGGCGCCTCATATGGGACTGATAGAAGCTCAAAGACTGAGCCTAATGTGGTAAGGAACTGTTAGAGGATTAGCACAGGCTCTGGGGGAAGAGTAATTATGCTGAATTACAGACACATCTGCCACACACTCACTAAACTATCAGAGAGGCCAGATTTTCCTCACGTTCTGCTTCTTGGATGTTTTTCAACTTTCAAATAGGCCACAGTGCTCTACTTAATGCTTACAAGCATTTTCCTTAAATAAACTTAAAACAGAGCTTAGAAGAACGGAAATTGTTTCCTGGAGACTCCTCTTCTCTTCCCCCAGCCGGTTACCTAGCAGGAAATAAAGGTAACATTTATTCTCTGTAATATTGGAGGATTTATTAAGGCAACTCCACGTAGTTAAAAAAACAACCTGTAATGGGACGCAGGTAAAGTCACGGAACATGTGGCGATACATAGATTAATAGTTATGGGCTAATTTAAGATATAAGAGCTAGCTAGCAAAAAGTTTGAGCCATGGCCATGCAGTTATAATTAATATAAGCCTCTGTGTGTTTACTTGGGGGACGAGAGTGGGAGAGATTTGGCCCAACCACTAGCAAGCCAGGACACAGGAAATCTTCCAACTACACTGTAACATTTATTGGTACTTCCCAGAATTCCCTATGGGCATTCATCTGATAAATACCAGGCATTAATTCATTTGCATAAATTCATCTGATAAAGAACAGTAGACTTGGCAAGCTTCTTTCAGCTCTAGTCTGTAAAGATAAGAGGAGGTGACTTCGTGTCTGCCACCTCATTCATTCAATGGGATTTGATGTCCAGTGTGTGCCAATCATGGCTTTAAACTGTGAGAAGGGAAGTGGAGAGATGGCTCGGTGGTGAAGAGCACCAGCTGCTCTTCCAGAGGACCTGAGTTGGCTTCCCAGTGCCCACACAGCAGCTCAAAATCACTGGTAACTCCAGTTCCGGGGGATCTGATGCTTTCTTCGGGGCCCTAAGGTCACCAGGCACGCACGTGGTGCACTGAATAATAAGCCCAACTTAAAAAATTGAAAATAAACCATGAGAAGGCAGCGGTACGAAAAAGATAAAATCACTGTCCTCATAGTGCTCTCATTCTCCAGAGCACAATAGAATTTTCTTACAAAATTTCCATCCAGTTATAGAGCCATTGATACCTAATAGCTTTGGGGTTTTTTGTTTGTTTGTTTGTTTGTTTTCCCTGCATCAATGTAGAAAGATATTTCAGTAAATAAAGTGTGGCAAGAGCCCCAAATTATGATTTTATTTTTTTTCAGTTGAGAAAAGTTACTGTTTCAAATATGGAGAAATTTTATCAGCTTACAATTCAGCAAAACAACCACGCCAGGCTCCTCTTCAGGATTACTCAAGGAAGAGAGTGGACTCCCTTAGCTATGAAGTGAGGGCATCCAAGTGTTCCTCATATTTAGGCATGGCACACAGTACTCATCACACGCATGAAGTACCACATGTGTTCTCATCAACCTGCTCACACCAACTCCCAAGAATCCAGGATAACAGAGAGTGTTGTAAAACCGCACACGGCAGCCTTGGAGGTGGCGTGGCACGGTGGAAAGTTATACCCCGCAGACACCGCATCCACGTGGAAAGTTTTATTATTAAAGGGGGAGGAGAGAGGGGAGAGAGAGAAAAAGAGGGAAAGAGAAAGAGAGGGAAAGAAAGTGGAGATGCACACAACCTCAAGGAAGGAGAGAGAGAGGAAGGAAGAGAGAAAAGAGGGAGGGTTTTGGTTTTTTTTTCCTTAAAGAGGACTTTTTGTCACTTTACGTGATCAGGACGCTGGGCAGGTCCCCAATGGGCGGGTCTGAAAGCTAACATTCCCTAACAGAAAGTGTGCAAAGAAGATAAGAGTAGAGAGACGAAAGGCTTGAGTCCAGAAGCACAGATTCTGGTCTCCATGGCTGCAGAGCCAGTCTCCCCCCACTCCCCACCTCTATTGCATCTTGCTGCTCTTAAGGACCACAACAAACATCCCGGTTTCAAGAAATAACCAGAAGAACATTTTTTTTTTTACCTTTTCACTGGACTTCTGAAACACGCTACCCGAGAAGCCCGACACACCTGGCTCAGCTGGGAGAAGGGGAGGACACGGAGGCTGATGCTGCTGCTGTGTCCTTTCCTGGGGTTTCCAACCGTTCCTCATGGACCAGAGCCTGCAGGGGTGATGGAGATAGGACCGTGACCAGAAAAGCTCAGAGACACACAACTCAGGATGGTCCTGCCTTTCTCTGTGAGCATAATTTTTTGAAACCTGTTTCCTCCCCCCTTCCTGCCACAATTCCTTCAGCAGGCCTTCCCATTCTCCCTTCTTTCCTATCCCCCTAATCAACTCTTAAAGTGGGTTTCATTGTATTGTTATGCCCAGATCACGGGTACCCCCAAAAGACCACCACGGAGGCCGAATCCCGTATGTAAAAGCAAAGAGCCTTTATTTTCAAGCTCAGAACTTGGACTCTGTCCCACCCAGCAGTGAGAGCAGAGAGCCCAGAGCCCAGGCAGGGTGGGTTCTTTTTAATCATGGCAAAGGTTGGGGTGAGGGGATTTTTAGGGTTCAGGTCCCTGATTGGCTAACATTTGTCAAGGGGTACCAGGAATGTTTGGAATGTCAGGTATTTCCTCTTAGAGGCAGGCACCACTGAGTAGAGTCAGCTTCTGGCTTTTCTGGGGTCCAGGTGTTGCCTGCCAGAGGCTGTGTCTGGGCCTCTAAGCCTGTCATGGCAGTTGTGTGGGCAAGCTGTTTTGGTTCCCTCTCCCCCAAGTATCTCGTGGTCCATTCTCACGGCTGGTAAATAACATTTACCAGATCACATGGTCAACAATTAGAGTTTTCACATTTTTTTTACTGACCCTGGTAGACACACGATGAAGCTCCTTTGTATGCATTTTAATTTAAAGGTAGCTTCTTTGAGGCTCAGCAGAACTCCTGCACACTATTACCCTGCCCCTTCCAAAAATCCTTGCTGAGAGAACACTTTTTCTTGTTTATAGCTGGCTCCAGTTCTGCTAATAGAAATGACCATCCGCTGAGCAGGACCCACTGCTACCCGGGACCACCCTAATCCTTGATGCTAAAGGGACTCTTAGCGGCACAATTTGGCTGTCCGGACTGATGGATATAAATTGTGTCAAAGTTCTGTCTTGGTCTGCAGTCCTCACACTGGAGGGACCTGGCAGCCATCTTTCTCTTCCTCAGAGCATTCCAGCTTTGGCTCTAGCCTCCTACTTCTTGCCTGTAGGCTTTCTTCAATTTCCCCAAGAGCTGGAATGCTAGATAAACTCTGGATGAGGTGCTGTGTGCCAAGTAGCTCTGACCTGCAGTGTGCATCAGGGACCCGACTGCAACCACAGCCTTTCTGGTTTTAGAAAGGAATCCCGCGAGGAGGCCAAGACGACTCATCTGGTGTCAGGTGGGCGGGACCAGCTTATCAGTATAAAAAGCTAATGACAAATGAAGAATTACAAAACCCTCTTAGTCATGGCTTAGCATCCATCAAGGGATAAAAGCGTGCCAAACCTCAGGGGGAATCAGTTGCCCATGTCCACAGTCAGTCATACACCCACGTACATATGAGTAACACTAATTGGACTCAGTAGTATATATGAACACACAAGTTTTAGAAGGGGATGTAGGGAGACATGGGTGGAGTTTAAGGAATGAGGGAGAGATATGATGAAAATGTATTATACGTATGTATAAAATCCTCAATAAATAAATAAATAAATAGGTTTATTGCCCTCCCCAGAGTAAAGAGGAGGGCGTGGGCACCAAATAGTCCTAATGGACACTATTTCACAGACAAAGCATTTGCGTTTCATTTTAAGTCCTGGTTGCTGAGCATTTCAGAGACAAAGGAAGGCAGGCCTCACATGGACTTTGCCCTTATAGAACGGATTCTTTCACCCCTTTCCAGAAAATTCCCTCTCATATGCAGTTCTTCATGGAGGCGTCACCTGGTCCTGGAGAGTCGATTTCGTGGGTACACTTGGGATTATGACTACTGTATATTTCTGTACCCTCAGGGGCTGTTCAGAAATTAAATCACAAAGGGGATTTCATGGTGTTCAAAAGAAAAGTCAGGTGCTGATTACAGAAAGCCTTGGCAACAGCGTTCCCTCCCTGCAACATTCCTGTGCAAGACATTTGCGTTGCTGTGGTTTTCCTCTTTGAATTCCCCATGTGCTAATGACAAGCACTTAGAAAGCAATCACTGGACAGGCATCACGAAGGCCATCTCTACTGCTACCTCCATCATAAAACCGTGGAGTGAGAGGCGCAAGTGAAATCCCTCCGTTAGAGGTCACAAGTCGCCAGAAAGTATTTCATAATATAGTCATTGCCTGTCCAGTAGCTGTGCATTCTCTAGTTAATACAGAGGTGATGGTGGAAAGATTATTATGAATAACCCCTTCCGAAGCTGACTAACATTAGTAAGAAAGATGCAGCACTGGAAGGACCAATCTGACCCAGGAACCATCTGATGTTGACTCTCAAAAACAGCCAGGTAACAGCAAGTGGACCCAAGAGGGCTCCCACCGCCACCCTAAATACTGAAGGTCGAGCATCCTTCCTACTGCAGACAGCAGTCAATCCTGAGAGAAGCTCCGGACTCCCTACAGTTCAGTCCTTACATCAGATGGGAGACAGGCAGGCAGCTTCTTTCCCGTAACTGAGAGGCTACCTCACCACACCTGCTATTCTTCTAGTCCCGGAGAGGGAGCCTTGAACACCACTCAACCCAGTTGTCTCTTGTCCTTTGTTCTTTCCGTCCAAGGCATACAGATGTGGCCGAGCCCTGGCCCCATGACCCACTCCTGGGGTTGTGGGGGGTTCCACTGTCTCTCTGAGTCTTCGTTCCACTTCTAGTGGTGGGCAGCAGGACTGTGTGATATTTTGTGCTGAAGGCCATAACTGAGAAGCAAAAAAAAAAAAAAAAAAAAAGCCCCTACTGTTAGGATTCTGATGTTCCTCCAGCATGCGCAGTAACTAAGTAAGGGGCCTTATATCATCAGCGTGCTGCGTGATCGCACAAATGTGTGCAGCGGGTCATGCAATTAGCGCATGCATACGTGGTGTAGCTCTGTAAGCCCACCTGCGCATGTGCACAGGAACTGTTAAGAAGCCGGACTCAGACGCCTCCTCTCTCTTCTCTGCTCTCTCCTCCCCCACTATCTCTCTTAATCTCTCTCCCTCTGCACATGCTTCTTCCCCAAGCCTGGTCCTTTTGTCCACCCCACCCCCCAATAAAGCTCTGATACTGGGTTTTGTCATGTCTCGTGACCTTTTCGCCCAGTAACCAGCAATGCTTGTTATTTTTAAAACAACACCTATTGTGAGCTTTCTATAATAAAGCCCTGGCCTATGAATTGTCTATAAAACACCATAAAAGCAACTCCTTTTAGACCATACCAAGAGCAGTTTCCAGGTTACTTGGAGTTTTTTAGAGTTGTCCCCGAGATTGAAGGGCACTGGAAGCATAGTGTGACGGACCAGAGGCAAAATCAACATTAACCACAACCTTGTACCACAGAGCCAGCTCTGGCCCAGACTTCAATGTTCACCAAACAAGACTGCCCTCGTTTGTGTGGAGAGAGCTAAGTCTACAAAGTGGGTTCTCCTAAATGGAACCTCCACATTCTTCCAGCTCCTGTGAGGCGCTCCATTCTCTGCCCTGCTGGCTGCCTCCTTGCTGTGTGCTCAATACATCTGCCTTTTCCTATTCTGAAGAAAAACCAACACTCCAATTATAAAAGCCTGTTTTCCTTTGTGAGTCCATCTACCAGCTAGGGGGGGCGGGGGGCGCTTGGGTTTTTGAGAGGGTGGTACTTGGCTAATATTCCTTTAGGGCTGTGAGGCCATGCATGTGCCGAACCTCCTCAAGAACTGCCCCCCTCCCCCCAAAGTGAGCTTCCAGGAACAGCAGATCTGTAAGGCAACCTTGGCAAAGGCAGGGGAGGGACTGGATGCCAAGTTCAAGGGGTCAAGAGCTGTGTGGTACACACCACCCCATTGCGATCTATTTGTGGAAGGCATAATTTGGATCCTGTTAAAGGACAATCATACTCTAAGGAGAACCAAACTGGCCGTCCTGCTGCAAAATAGAGTTAGCACAGGAGGAAAACTTCACTCAAAGGGAACGGACTTGAAACAAGATGGATGAGAGCCAAAAGGCAGCTCGACGTCGTCAGAATGCTCGACACAGTAGACAAGTCACACAGCTTTCTCAAGTGGAAAATCCCTGAAGAACAGGACCCTGCTCAAACAACCCATTTACTACCCAGTCAGACACAAACGTATCCAGGAAGAGCTAAAACTGTGTCTGGAGATGAACTAGGCAAATCAGTAAAGATAATTCATCCCTTTCTGGAGTGGATACCCAGAGCCAAAAATAGGAAAGATGGTACAGGACAAGCCAGACGCTTTACTGGGCGGTGGCTCCAGATGAGTAGGAAAACGACACTGTTAACTTTCTATTTATAGGACTCCAAAAATGTTTAACTGAACCTTTTCCTCAATGTTTGCAGGGATTAGCCGGACAAATGGCTAATGCATTGAGACGTTATGCTTTTGTGCCTTCCAGAGAGAAGAGGAAAAAAAAAAATCAACGTACCCAATCATGAAATTGCATCTGTTTTCTGGAAGTATCCAACACAGAACAAAACCAGCTGCCTTGGGCTCTCCTCAAAATCACCAACACCGGGCCAAAGTTAAAAGTCTTAATACCTCACTCAATGAGATGCGAGATGCACCATAGTTCCCTATGGAACGAGATCGCCCTCACTGCAGCACCCTGGCACGTTCAAGCTTTCTTCCATGTATATGCGTGTGTCTCAAGGTCCTTGGTCATAAGATATGAGCCCTAGCTTAACAGAAGTGCTAGCGTGCTCTCAGCTGTGTGTAACCATAACAAAACAGCTGTCAGAGCAATCCAGTGAAACACTTTGAAGACCTACTTGCTTTCAAAGGGGTTTGAAAAAATATCATGCCTCTACGGAGACTTAAGCTCAGTCCACCTTTCCTCTTTCCTTGTCCCCCACACTCTCAAGTAGGAAAGACGAAGGAAGGAGGATGGACCAGTTCCCGGCCACTGATGATTGTACAAAGCTCAAAGACTGGAAGAGGCGACAGCAATTGCGATTCCTGAAAGAGGAAATAAATCTACATGACGAAGAGCTGAGCTGGGGTAGACATGGAGAACAAAAGGAGGGTCTGTAGCAGCTGGGCTGCGAGGGGCCGATCTGGGAAACAGATCATCACCACCTCCAGAGTCCATAGCAACAGCTTCCATAGCAACGACTGGTCCCAGAAGATATCATGGAGATGAATTATGATGCTGTGTGACAATGGGAGGAGTAGGAAATAGGAATATTGGGCTAATTGAAGGCAAAGCCTCTGCGGATGTATTTGCAAAGCCTCGTGTAAGGCACGGGATAGCTGTGTCCCAGAAGTTGTCTTGGATGCTGTGGGAGGCAAGCTGACAGATACCCACAGGAATTCCCTCCAGTGCAGTAAGAAAGTGAAACACAAGCACTCTGCAAGAGTCCTGGTCACACAGGAATTATGACTGCTGTACACGCTGAGCTCTAGAATCTGTTAAAACTTCACTTATTTAGGGGCTGGGTGTCTCAGCCGTTAAGAGCACTTCCTGCTCATCCACAGGACTCAGATTAGAGCCCTGGCATCCATATGGTGGCTCACAACTGTCTGTAACTCCAGACCCAGGGATTTCAAAGCATTCTGACCTCCAAGGGCACTCACTGGGCATGCATGTGGTTGACAGACACGTAGGAAAAACACCCATATACATTTAAAAAAACCAAACAAACAAATAATAAAAAGTGTTCTCATTCCTTGAAGGAAAATTTCACCAACGTAGCTGGGAACACTTAATTCTCAAAGTAACACACTTGAGACTGAGTACAACTAGAGCCTCCCACCATACATCACAACAGTGCTTTGCGTTGGTAGCTACGTAGGAATAGGTAGCAGTGTTAACATATTTGCTTTATTGCATTCTAATGCTCTCATTCCTTGGTTATATAAAATTTGTGTGTCCTTTTTCTTTAAAAAAAACCAAAAAAGGTAGGGCTGGAGAGGTGACTCTATTGCTAAGAGCGTTGGTGGCTCTTCCAGAGGACCTGGGTTCCATTCCCAGCACCTACACGGTGCTCACAACTATCTGGGGGATCTGACACCCTCTTCTGGGCTTCATGGGCATGGTGGGCATGTGGCATACAAACATACCTTCAGGCAAATACTCATACACATAAAATAAAAATAAATAAAATCTTCAAAACAAAAACAAAAAAAGAGCCAGATATAGTGGACCATGCCTGCAGTTAGAGCTCTTCTTGAAGTTGAGGTGGGAAAATTATTTGAGCCCAGGAGTTCAACACTTACTTTAAAGAGTGAGAGACAAAGGGATGGAAGTGGAGGTAGGGGATGGGTGCTTATCTGCATTAATAAATCAGTCAGACCAACTTTTACATCTAAAATATTCTTAAACACAATGTCTTATATTTTCTTCTTGTTTTTATGTGGAGAAACAGGGTGGTTAGAGCCAACAGATGCTCTATGTTATTTGTGTAAATCAACATTCCTGCCTTGTAAACCAGATTTCTCTAGGATGAAAGAATCTGAAGTAATTCTAGAATTTCACTCTTGTTTTTCACAGTAATTTTAAATAGCTTTACTCCAATTAGGAATACGTGTAATATTATTTATATTGATGGTGCATTTGGAGGAAAAGTTTCTTTAAACAAATTATTTAATTCTAAAATGGAAGAAAGGCAGGAAGGGAGGGAAAGAGGGGAGGAGAGAGGAAGAAAGCTTAGTTTCCTCTGATTTCCTCTGGCCTTAGCTCCAGCGGCTGACTTGGTTCTTGTGTCCCAAAAGAAAATAATTCAGGTAGGACACAGTAGCAGCCAGGCAGCCCAGAGTCTAATTAGAACAAGTGAGGAAGCCAGGATGCATTCTAGAAAAAGAACGGGCTGAGCCAAGCATCACTGCGCAGACCATGGCGGGCCAGGGGCTCGCTCTTCTCTTCTGCTGCGCCCCCTCCTTCCGCTCCGTCAGGGTGGGCACTTCTGAGAAAACGGGCTGCTTTCCTCAGAAGCCATTTCATCCCGCCTGTTGTAAGAAAATGTATGAGGTGCAGGACCACGTGTGGGGGGTTAAGCACCCCTAAAGCAGCAAAGCTCACTAGGGGAAAGGGTAGGCGTCTCTGCTCATGCTCAGGCTCCCCTAGAGAGGGAGTCTTAAAGTTACTTGAATCTCATGCAGCTTGTGCTGTGGCCTGCACAGCTCAGTCATCTACCTAACGAGGGGGGAGGGGGAGGGATGGGACGGGAATGAAGAAATGATAGACACGCATACAGAAAAGGGGGATCAGGTGGGCTGTCTGCTTTGATGAAGAGGCACCAGTAACAGCCTGGAAATTCAGTGTGTTTATTATATACCACTGAGCAAGGAGGAAGACATCGACGTGTAGACCAGGCTTTGCCATTCCTGTGGGTCTGAAGCATTGTGGTCCTTGACATGGCCATGTTCACTCACTCAGGACTTTCTCCATGTCCCATGAGCTAGAATGGATTACCATGACCCATCGTCCCTTACATTTATTTTGGGGACCCTGAGCTGGCCCATCTAGAGCTGATCACTTCCACCATCATGTTCTTGAACTGTCCTACCCATTGATCTTTGGGTACTGTTCTTAGGGTCTACTGGTCAGTCCCTTACAGAGCTAACCTCTTGGCTAACAATAGTTGGTTGTGCATATAGCTCAGTGGTACAGCACTTGCCTAGCGTGGGTTTGAGCCCAAATACTGAAAGGAAAATTCACAGTTAGCCGGTGAGAGGAGCTTATGGGTGTCTGCCATTTTCACAGAGAGTTGTCATGTCTTGAGGATTTGGAACTATCCCGGTTTTCTTCCTGTTCTGAACTGGAGACTAATAAGCAGGATTCCCATCCCCCTGGTCATTATCTGGAGACATCTTGGTGTCACAGTTGGTAGTACCGACATTAGGAGGTTCGAATGCAGTAATGCAAAGAATAGTCCCACGTCACATGAGGAAAAATACCAGAAGCCTTGAAGCAAAATTATCTCTGAATCAAAACAATCAAATAAAAGAAGTTCCTACTGAGAGGGGTGCCTTTCAGACTCCTTGGGGAGAGAGCCTGTGCAAAATTGAGAAAAGCTAATAAGGCCTCGGGGGTGATAAGGAAACCAAGCCCACACAGGACAGGAAAATCGAGTTTAGAAGATATTCCTCGAGTCTGCAGTACATTTGCCAAGTTGATCTAATTATTGGGAGTTCTGTGGATTCTGTCCTGTTGCTGGCCTGCTGGAAGGAAGAAAACTCAATTTCCGTCCACCCCAGAAATTTGGTAAGGAGAACCATCTACTGAACTGTCCTTTTCTACTCAAAAACCGAGGCTGCAGAATGAGAAAATGCATTGTCTGAGGTAAAACAAGGCCTCTAAACCCTAGGGAGTCATAATGTCTGCTCATTAATACCTACCACATCTTCTAGGTTAAAGGTGAGCCCATTGACCACACATTCTCTGTATTAGTGTGTGTGTGTGTGTGTGTGTGTGTGTGTGTGTGTGGCTGAGGGTAGCTATCTGGAGAATTCCAAGTCATGTTACGTTCGATATAAAGTGAATAGATATCCTGATGTTTTAGGATACTGACTTTTTATTTGAATATGTGCATATATGTGTGCATGTGCATACACATGTGAGGAAGTCAGATATCAATGTTGAGTGTTTTCCTCCATCACTCTCCATTTTTTTTTTTTTTTTGAAACAGGGTCTCTACTGAACCTGGAGCCCATGAGTTCAGAAATGCTAGCCAACCAGCAAACCCCAAGGATCTGCCTGCCTCTGCCTCCCCAGTACTAAGATTGCAAGCACTTATAACAGCACCCCGCATTTCACATGGGTGTTGGGGATTTGAACTCAGGTCCTCACGCTTGTTCAGTGGGCTCTTTACTGACTGAGATGTTTACTAATCCCTGAGAGAGAAATGTTTCAAAATTATTATTAGTGGTTGTGGGTTGCCTGGTTCTTTTGTTTTGGCTTCATATGGTTTAAGGATATACCCATTAGATATACACACATTTAGAATTATGGTTTTAAATTTTTTTTTTTTGTTTTGGTTTTTCGAGACAGGGTTTCTCTGTGTAGCTTTGAGCCTTTCCTGGAACTCACTTGGTAGCCCAGGCTGGCCTCGAACTCACAGAGATCCGCCTGCCTCTGCCTCCCGAGTGCTGGGATTAAAGGCGTGCGCCACCACCGCCCGGCGGTTTTAAAATTTTTTAAATTAGTATACAGAGTAAAGTTTCCATATGTTTTAGGGGTTGATTCTCCCCACTATCCTATATCTTTGTTTTTCTGATCCCTTCCACCCAGAATTCCCTTTTCTACCTTCGTATAGTGTGTATTCTTTTAGTTTCCCACCCACCCACTCCCCTCCCCTCTGCTCCCTTAAAAAAACTCTTTCCACCTCATGAGCCTCTTTCTAGTTCCCTGTCTCTAACTACATGCCTCTCTATATTTATATGTGACTATAAATTAGAAGCTAGGATCCACACGTGCTAGAGAACACACACCACGTGTCTTTCTGAGCCTGAGTCACTACATTTTCCAGTTCTGTCCATTTTCTTGCTAATTTTATTTTTCTTTACAGATGAATAAAATTCCATTTAGCATATATAGATCACCTTTTCATGATCCTTCATCTGCTGGTGGACATCTAGGCGGGATCCATTTCCTGGATATTAAGAACAGAGTGGCATAAACACAGATGTGCAAGTATCTCTGGGGTAGAGTATAGCATCCTTTGGGTGTATGCCAAGAAGTCACACAGCCGGGTCATGTGCTAGTTCTACGTTTAGTTTTTGAGAACCCTCCATGCTGATCTCTGTATAGTGACTGTACCAACCTATATTCTCATCAACAGTGAATACAGACACCTCTTTCACCACATTCTTGCCAGATTTTGTTACCCTTTGTTTTCATGATAGCCATTCTCACTGTGGTGAAATGGAATCTAAAAATAGTTTCAATTTGCATGATGGAGGATATTCAACATCTTAATATATACCGGCTCTGCCAGCTGTCAACTTGACATATACTTAGACAAATCTGAGAGAGAGGAATCTTGATAGAGAGAATGCCTCCGTGGTATTGGACTGCAGCATTTTATTGATTGACGGTTGGTTTGGGAAAACTCAACTCACAGTGGGTGGTGCAACCCCTGGGTAGGTTGTTTGGGTGAGAGAAGAAGGAAGGCTGGGGAAGACATGGAGAACCAACCAGGACAGGTCGTTCCTCCTTTGCTTCAGCGTCAGGTTCCTGTCCTAGATTCCTGCCCGGTTTTCTTTTGATGATGGACTGTGATGTGGAACTGTAAACCAAAATAAATCTTTTCCTCCCCAAGTTGCCTTTGGTTTTGGTATTTTATCACAGCAACGAAACTCTAACTAAGATGTGACGATTAGTGTTTCTCCTTTTGAGAACTGACTGTTCAGTTCATTGGCCAATTTATTAAATTGGAAGTGTTATAATTTTTGGTGATTAATTTTCCCAGTTCATTATATATTCTAGATATTAAGCCCTTGCCTGAAATACAAGTGGCAAAGATTTTCTCCCATTCTGCATAGTGTTCTCTCAATTTACAGTTTCCTTTGCTGCATAGAAGCTGTTGAATTTTGTGTAATGATATTTATCCTTTTGTGGCTTTTTTTTTCTTATTTTATTGGGGTCTCATTCAGAAAGATCTTGGTTACACCTACATTTTCAAATACTTTCCTAAATTTAGCAGTTTCAGAAATTCAGGTTTTAAATTAATTTCTTATATCCAATTTGAGCTGATTTTTATGTAAGGTGACAAATAAGTATATAATTTCACTTTTCTAAATCGGGATATCCAATTTTACCACCATTATTTGTTGAATGGCATATCTTGTATTTTTTTTTAAACTATGTCACACATTAGGTTGCCATAGCTACTTGGGCTGACTTCTGGTTTCCTAGTATATTCCACAGTGTACATGTCTGTTTATGTGCCAGTACCGTGCTGTTTCTGTCACTATGGCTCTGTAGTGTAGTTTGGGGTTATGCTGTAATACTTTCAGTAGCGTTCTCCCTCCCTAGAATCGCCCTTTGCTGTTCATGGTCTTTTGAATTTCAATATATGAATTTTGGGATTGTTTTTCTAGTTCTGAAGGCAATGTCATTTGAATTTTGGTGGAGATTTAATTGAATCTGTAGATTACCTTTGGTGATATAGCCATTTTCACAATATTAATTCTGCTAATCCTGGAGCATAAAAACTCTTGCTATCTTATCGTACCATCTTCAGTTTTACTTTTCAGCATCTTAAATTTTTCATTGTGAAGGTCTTTCCACTCCTTGGTTAGGTTTAGTCTTGGGTCTTTTGTTTTATACATTTGAAGCTATTGTGAACGGGATACTTTTTCCTATTTTTTTTCTAGGCAAGTTCATTAGTGCTATTCAGAAAAGCAATATTTATTTGTGCATATCAACTTTGTATCTTGCACCTTGGCTGAAAGTCCTTATCAGATATAAACGTTTTCTAGTAAAGTCTGCAGGGTCTTGTAAGTATAAAATAATGCCACCTGCAAACTACAATATCTTTTTCCATTTCTGTTTGTATCCCCTTTATAACTTTCTCGTGTCTTATTGCCCTACATAAGACTTTGAGCAGTATATTTAATAGGAGTAGAGAGGGGCTCTGACCTGAGGCTCACAGGCACAGGAGGTTCCACAGCTCGGAGTGGAAGTTACACTTTTCCCACTATTTCTGTGCCAGGATGTATGTGGCCTTTTGCGTCTTTTAGCATTTGTTCTATGAAGTCAGGAGTGCCAAGACTGAGTGCATAAACATTTGCAGTGCTTATATATTATTGATGAATCTTTCTACTTATTAATATGTGGTGTCCCTCTTTATTTTGTCTGATTAGCTTTGGTTTGAGATCTACCTTATCAGATAAGTAATATCTAGTCCAGCCTGCTTATGGATTCCATTTGCTTAGCAGGTTGATTTCTAACCTTTGACTCAGTGCTTGTCACTTGTGTGAATTTGTGGGAGGCAATAAGTAGTTCAGCCTTTTAAAAAAATATATCCAATCAATTAGTTAATTGGTTAAGGATAATCTCATTTAAGGCTATTAGTGAGAGCTATTTTCTTTTACTGATGTTTTTGTTAGTTGGTTTATTAGCATTTCTTTTCTTCCTCCATTGCTAGTATTAGAAGTTTACTGTGTTGGACATGGTTAATCCTTCCCAGACCTCTTCTGTTTATTTCTTCTCTTGGAATGTAGTCTTTCCTGTGTTCACATGGGTGAGACACTCCAAATTCTTCCTCTGTGTACAATGTTCTCGAAAGCACGTTCCATGATCCTTAGCCTGGTTATCACGACTTGCCTTACTGCTTTCTTGTCCTGAAATGTTTTCGTTTCTCCAACTTGGAGACAGTTTTGCTGGGTATAGAACTCTTAGTGCACAGGCATTTACTTTCAGGGCTTATACACCCTCCCCTCTCCCTGCTGGAATATTGACTGGCCCATCTTGTGCCTACAAAGTGCTGTGAGCTCATGAGTTCAGCAGCTCTGTCTACTCCAGAAGATACTGTTTTTTTTTTTTTTTTTTTTTTTTTTTTTTTTTTTGCAGCTGTCTTTCCCAATATTTGGCTCTTAGGCTCTTTCTGTCCTGTTTATACGATGATCCCTAAGCCTTGAGGTGGGGTGGGCGGTTGAATATTCCATGGTCACTTATTCTCTATACTTTGAACAATTGTGAGTCTCTATAGTAGCCACCGTCCACAGCATAAAGAGGCTCCCTCGATAAGGGGCGAGAGATGCACTAATTTATGGGTATGAGGATAAGTAATTAGAAGATGGTTTGATACTGTCTCAGTAGCTAAATAATAGCAGTAAAATTTCCCCTGGGACCTACGACTTCCCCTACCACAGGTCCTTGGCCAGATTTATAGTTCCAGGCATGAATCCCTTCTTGTGCAGTGACTCTTAAGTCCAACTGGAAAGCTGTTGGTTGCCCTCACAGCATTCATACCACCATTACACAAGTGGGCATGTGTTGCTGGGCTGGTCATTGATCACTCCTAAGGTTCACATCAGGATAAGACTGTTGATGAGTTTTCTCAACGAGCAGCCTACCAAGCCCTTTCTGGGCCCATAAAGCTAGCCAACAATGAGGGAGCATCTAGGTCAGAACCAGCTTGGTTTTTCCATGTTCTGTGAGGGAAGTGTGAGGTGTTTGCAGCGATGTGGATTTACCCTCACGTTCTGGTGGCTAATCAGAAGCAATGGCACTAACTAGCCTGTATTATTTGGGGGAGTCTCTGGGACCCGTGTGACTGACCAATAACCTGAAGGAGGTATTCAACACCTGTACTGGACTTTTTATTTGATGAGCTTAGTTTCTGGAAGGACCATTGTCCCCCCATGTAAGGTAACGCCAATCAAACTCAGATAGATAGACATTTGGATGTTATAAAATCGTAGGTTTCTGTATGTGGCTTCTCCAAGCATTTTTTTTTCCTTTTTAAAAAATTCTTCTTCTTCTTTTTTGAGACAGGGTTTCTCTGTGTAGCTTTGTGCCTTTCCTGGAACTCACTTGGTAGCCCAGGCTGGCCTCGAACTCACAGAGATCCGCCTGGCTCTGCCTCCTGAGTGCTGGGATTAAAGGCGTACGTCACCAATGCCTGGCTATGGTTTTTAATTGTATTTGGGGGTAGTCATTATTCTTTGGCCCCCCCTCTCTCCCTCCCCCTTCCTTCCCTTCCTTCTAGTGCTTTTTGGGCTTGTCTTTTTCTTATTGTCCCAAACTCCTAATTTTAATTAATTAATTTTCTGTGTGCTTTCTGATTTTGTGTGTGTGTGTGTGTGTGTGTGTGTGTGTGTGTGTGTGTGTGTAGGTATGCATTTAGAGCCATACATTTCCCTCAGAGGACTGTTTTCTTTATATCCCAGAGTATCTTATATTCTCATTTTTATTTAATTCCAATATATTTTTTTTAAGTTTCCTTCTTAGTTTCTTCAATGGCCTGTTCATCATTCAGTAGTTTGTTGTTTAATCTCCATAATTTTTTTGGTGTTAATTTCAAGCTTTATTCTATTGTCATCAGGTACAGTACAGGGTGTTATTTCCAATTTCCTATATTTATTGGTTGATACTTGCATTGTGTCCTACTATGCGATCAATTTTGGAGAAAGTTCCATGGTGTGGAGAGCATGGCCAGTGGGCTGTACGGTGTTCAGCAATCACGATGTTCGCAGAAGATTTATCTTTTAAATATGTTCAGTTTATTCACACAAACATTTCTTATAATACATCACGTGAATACAAAAGTTAAACATCTCATCAAGTGGGAACAGTTACAGGAGGATCTCTGTGAGTTCGAGGTCAGCCTGGTCTACAGATCAAGTTCCAGGATAGCCGGGACTGTACAGAGAGACCCTATCTCAAAACAAAAACAAAAACAAAACAAACTAACAAAAAAATGCAAGGGAACAGTTATTTGGACAGAAAATGCTGCCATAGGTTCCACTTCAGAATCTTCCCCAGCAAGAGTCCTTTAAAAGCTTTACATGCTCAAATCACATACACAGTGACGTCCTTTGGCTGTGGCAGGCCCACAGAATGGCACCAGCAGATGTTCAGGAGGTCCTTGGGTATGGCAGCCAGCTGCTAGTGCTGACAGGTGGGCATGTGTGAGCTCAGTAATCATGCAGAGGCTCGGGCCACACACAGAGGCCAGTCTCAAAGTCCTCTTGCCAATGTATATCAACAAGTCCCAACAAGTCTCATGCTGTGGGAGAGAGTCTGACTTGAAACCCGATGCAGCAAAACTGTTGTGACTTGTCACTTGTCAGCATGGCTGTTTCTTATGGTTTTCATGTGACAGGTCATTAACACCACGTGCTAAAAGCCATCCATTGAAGAATTTTCACAGAGCCAGGGAATACAGCTCAGTGGTAGAGTAAGCATGCTTAGTATGGAGGAGGCCCGGAGGAGTCCTGCAACTCCAGTTGTATCCAATATCTGACCAGCGATCTGGAAAACCTTCTACCTCAACATGCTGAGTGAGAAGAAGACAACATGGTTCCCAGCACAGAGGTGCTAAAAGAATGCAGATTCTGTTTAGTCCTAATCAAGTGGGTGAGGGCAGAGGAGTCAGAATCTTCCAAATGACTCCATGACTCTTTTGGCTTTTTTTTTTTTTTTTTTTTTTTTTTTTTAGGATCAATAAAAAGTGACAAGCAGCTCAATATGCATGGGTGGTATTTCTAACCTATGAAAAACTCCATCTCAGCGGTTGTTTGTAGATTACCATCCAATCACAGGCAGGCTGTTTCACAGCTGCTGTGAACCCTCCTTGCAGAATGACCTCAGCATTTATAAAAACCCTTCGGATGCGCTTCCAAGTGCACAGAACAGCACCTCCTCACAAAGCGTTTTGTACGCTTCAGATTTCTAGAGAGCACAGTGAAGTGTTTCTCGGAAGAGGAAAGGAAGCCGAATGGTACAGCCAGAAACCAGCCAGAACGTGCATCGGAGCAGAGAGGCCACAGGGGAGCTCAGCTTTATAGAGAAATACTTGGCTTTGGTGGATAATATGTAAATGCTATTTAGGATTAGACTGAATCATGGTTCTGGGGTTTGGGGGAGCTATCCGATGCCAAAAATCAGCAATCTTGGCTTACGATTAGTCACCTCTTATCTGAGACACAGAACTTAAGTCTCTCAAGATCAAGGATGGTCCTGGTCTGTTTTCTGTCAGCTAGAAAGTGATTCTCAAATTATAACTGTCAGTGCCAGAGGTATAGTTGTAAGGATTATGTCCTTAATTATGTCACCAGCCTGTGACGGAGTCCCAGCCTAAAAAGCGGGCGTGCCCTTTCTGTGTTCCCTCTTTCTGCACTCTCTCCTTCCGTATTCTCCCCTCTGCCCAGTCTCTCTTTCTCTTTCTCCCTCCTCCCCCCCCCCTCTCCCTTTCGCTCCCAGTAAAGCTCTAGAAAGGTAACCATGGTTTGTGATTCTTCCGTCACCCATACATCCAGCACTCTCCTCTGTTGGCATGGCCGCCGCAGGCAGCGGCCAGCCAGGAGCGCCACCACCGCTTAACCAACAATAGTGATATACAAGCACATTGAACAACAGCATGGTGGGCAGGTTTTATGGCAGAACCATCACTGGATTCTAGAACATTTAGAATGCAAGTATGAAAATGAATGGAACCAGAGCTGTGGCTTCAGGAATGTCACCATATCCCCTTAGTTCCTCCTGTAAGAAATATCAACTACAAGTCTTTTCTATCAAATACTACAAAACTTGTGTTTAGGACAGGGAGTTAAAGTCTTTTAATTCCCTCACCTTGGAAGACTTTCATGCAAATGTTTTAATCCTCCCACCCAGTAAAGCCTGTGTTTACACAAAGGCCCACTGCCTAGGAAAGGAATTTGATGGCTTGGAGCAGTGACTCTTTCTTCCTCCTTCATTTCCTGTGCACCAGTTCTTTTCAGACTAGTCATTTGAATAAGATTGTGAGGTCTGACCCCAGCAGCCAATCAGGGAAAGACACAGCCGTCATCTTCCTGAAAAACCAAATGCACTTCCTGAAGGGACTCTAGCCAGCCTGAGCATGGCAAACATGGCTCTGGCCCTGCCCTTCTCCCCCATTCCCTCTGCCTTGCTGAAAACCGTCAGATTGCATTCCTAAAGCTAGCCACCAAGGTCCATTCTCTTATTTGGCCACTTCCTCCTCCTGAGGCTGACCACCAAGGTTCATCTATCAAAGTATTGAAGTCCAGTAAGCAAAAGCCCTCTTTGACTCACCTAATTACCATGCCCAATCAAAATTAAACACCTCATACTAACACGGGGTTTCCCCTTTCCCCTTTATAAACTGTCATTTTCCTATGGGTCACACATCTATCTTCTCTCTATCCAGAGGCAATCCTTTGTCCCCCCTTCCCACATCCCTCCCCTCTCTCCCTTGTTTCCTTCCCCTTCTCCTTCATCCTCTGTCTCCTGTCTTTGTCTCTTACTCCCTGCCCTTTGTCCCTCTGGGACAAGTAAATCTCCTTTGTGCTGAGACCTTGTCTTGGGGCATGTTGTGCCAATAAGGGTCCCTTCACTTCCTGTCTTGTGTGTTGGCTCTTCCCAGTGCACCCTGGAGTAAATTCTGTCTTGTCCAGATACTTCAATTGGAATGGTGGTCTCTTTCTTTTCGAACGCCCAAGAGAGTGCCACAGTAGTAAAACAAGATTCCTATGAGGTTACAGAGGGCTTTGCTCAGCACAGAGAGGAAAATCTGTTGGATCTGCCTTGCCTTGGGCAAACAATTCCAGGAAGAAGACACTACAGAGACACGTGGACTGGGCTATGGCTGCAACAACTTCCTTATTCCCAAGCCCCTCACCCTGCCTTTATAAAGGGTCACAGCCAGCTTTTCCCCTGGCAGACCCCTCAAGTTCGCGTGGAAGAGAGGCTGTCCCTTGTTGTGTGTGCTAATAAACAGTCCAGTCTATTTAAGGTCAGACCCTGGTCACCTTCCCTCCTGTTGTGTGACAAAACGTTTCCTGGGGAGTGTTGAATCCCTAGCCACACTGTGTGCAGTGCAATCACAATCACGTGATCTATGCACATGTGTGGCGTAAATCCATATGTGCGGGGCGGGGGACCTATAAAAGCAGATTCCACTATGGTGGTATTGTATTTGTACTGAAATGTGATTTTATTTGTATGTTAATAAATAAAGTTGCCTGGAGATCAGAGGTCATAGCCATTAAGCAGAAGTCTGGCAATGGTAGAACACAACCTTAATCTGATCACATGGCAGGCAGAGTCTCTGTGTGGTCAAGGACACAGTCAGTATGGTGACCCACGCCTTTAATCCCAGTACCAACCATAGAGACCTGGAGGTCTGTATAGACAGGCAGTGACAAGGAAGTCATGTGGTTGGGTTTAGAGCCAATGAGAAGGCAGAGCAGAAAGGCAATAAAAAGACAGGACACAGGAAGAAGGTCTCTTTTTGAGGGGAAGGACGGCAGTGAGTGGTAAGATAAGGTGGTCTCAGCTCTTGGCTACTGCTCTGATCTCTGGACTTTTAACTCTGTATTTGGCTCTGTTTTTCATTTAATAAGACCGTTTAGAATTACATCTACATTCCACCTATTCCTTCCCTCTCTTCCTGCACGGTCATCCCATAGGCCTATGCACACCTTTTCTATTCCCTTCCCTTAATAAACTCTTAGAGTGGGTTTTGTTGTGCCTCGCATCTTCTCTCATATGGTAAACAGTGCCGCTTAATAAATAACAGGGAGATGCAATACAAATGTCTATTCACCCCAAATATGACAGACCAAAGTATGGACAACACCCAAGTTCAACTTTGTGAACCATGAGTTTTATTGGGGTTACTTACAGGTATATGGGTGAATGGTTACTTACAGGAGCAGAAATGATTCAAAGACAGATGCATCACCAAAGCCCACCCCAGCATGGGTGACAGTTCACAAAAGATGGGGACATGGAGCACACTGCACAGCCTGCAGCCAGGTCAACAGGTTGGAGTGTTCTTTCCCAGTGACTCAGTTGGTCTAAACCTCCCCAGGGGCTGGTCTCTGCTCCTTGCAGGCAGCTGGTCTGGTCTCAGTCTTTGTAGCTTGGCTCACTCTTCTGAGAGGAACTTTCAGCCTTTATTACTTACACTACAGAGGGGCCTAGTGAATCTGCCTGACTTCAGGGACTTCCTGAAGCTATTTTAAGTTGTTTATTTTCTTGCTTAAGGAGCTTCCATGAAAGAAAGAATGTTTCAGTCTTGGAGTCAATACAACACCTCCTGCATGTCTTCACCCTCTTTATATGACAACAGACTTGAGAAAAATCCAAACAGGAACACTGAAACATGGATGGACACCAACGTTGTTAAGATAAATGTCACCTTAATGAGACTGGATTAGAGAGCTGATAAAAATGACAGAACTGAATGCTGTGGGATGTTCTGTGTGGCAAATGTGTTGCTAATAAAACACTGATTGGCAGTGGCTAGGCAGGAAGTATAGGCGGGGCTAACAGAGAGAATTAAAAGAACAGGAAGGCAGAGGGAGTCACTGACTGCCAGCCACCGCCAGGACAAGCAGCATGTAAAGATGCCGGTAAGCCACGAGCCATGTGGCAAGGTATAGACTTATGGAAATGGATTAATTTAAGCTATAAGGACAGTTAGCAAGAAGCCTGCCACGGCCATACAGTTTGTAAGCAATGTAAGTCTTTGTGTTTACTTGGTTGGGTCTGAGCGGCTGTGGGACTGGCAGGTGAAAGAGATTTATCCTGACCGTGGGCCAGGCAGGAAAACTCAAGCTACAACTGAAAAAAAAATCTTAGAAGAAATTCACATACAAATTGTTAGGTAGCTGGGCAGACATTAGCAGGTCTGGAGACTGTTGGGGATGGACCCCTATTTCCACCTGTTTCCCTGGTAGCACCGAACTGAGAAGGGTCAGTTTTACCCTTAGTTAAGATTTAAAATACCACACGGAAAGGTTATCAGGGCTCCATTAAGGTCCATGAAAGGAGAGAGATTTCCTGCTATACAGAAAAATGGAATGAGTTCTACCCCTGGCCTTGGAGGGGGGGCGAGATATGATATTCTCATATCATATATGCCCCAAATATAGTCTTCTTCCCCTTTAAGATCCAATTGGGCCTGTCAATCACTTGGTCAGGAGACCACCCCTCAGGAAAGCAAATATACTAAAAGAAATGCTAAGGAGTTGGAGGGAATAATAATCTGAATGAGACAATAATCTGAATGAGACAATGTACTTATTTATTTATTTATTTATTTATTTATTTATTTATTTATTTATTTATTTATTTATTGGTTTTTCGAGACAGCGTTTCTCCTTGTAGTTTTGGTTCCTGTCCTGGAGCTCGCTCTATAGACCAGGCTGGCCTCAAACTCACAGAGATCCACCTGGCTCTGCCTCCCGAGTGCTGGGATTAAAGGCATGCATCACCACCGCCCAGCGACAATGTACTTATACATACCAGGAGAACCATAACTTCCGGCCCCCACCTCTTTGGGGCAGTTATCTGTTGATCTTCACCAAGTCTCCTCACTGTCCTGACTCAGAAAGTGTAACTTGTCCCCCTCCCTGGCCCTTTGTCACAGTCACTGTTCTATGGCTGTGAGGAGACACCAAGGCAACCCTTACAAAAGGAAGCATTTAGTTGGGGAAGTGCTTACAGTTTCAGAGGTTTAGTCCGTTATCATCAGGGTGGGGAGCATGGTAGCACACATAGCTCTGGAGCAGTAGCTGAGAGCCATATCCCCATCTGATCTGCAGTTGGAGGGAGGGAGACACTGGGCTTGGCGTGGGCTTTTGAAACCTCAAAGCACACCCCCAGTGACACACCTCCTCCAATCCTTAAATCGTGCCACTCCCCAGTGACTAAGCACTCCCATCTATGAGCCTATGGGAGCCATTCTTCCTCAAACTACCACACGTCTCCATTTTTTGAATAGTTGCCAAAACCCCAAGCATGCTTGTCTTCACACTCTGGGCATTTGCACTTCCTCTGAGGGGTACTACTTGGTGAAGGGTGAAAAAAGGCCAGTGAAAGAAAACTCTGGCCCTGAGACCAGAGCCAAAGAAACACACCCTGCCCCTAAACAACTCGGGAACTGAAATTCAACCCAATCACTGAGCATGAAAACCAACCAGTCCCAGAGCATGGAACCAACCAATCGCTGAGCATGAAACCTACCAATCTGTGCACTTGCTCCAAGCTCAGGAATTGAGATCCTACCAATCCCCCACCCTGAAAATCTCCACCTTGGAAAGCTCCCGTCCCTAAGAAATCCTACGTACGCCCTGTACCTGCTCAGTTTGGGGCCGCACTTTTCCTACCCTGGCAGAGGTAGCCACTCTTCTAGAGTCCTCCCTTCCAATAAATCTTGAGTGAGGTTTGTTGTAACGGCTTTCTTTTGCTAGAGAGGAGTGGGGCAGAGATGGAACAACTTTCACCAGAGCAGAGAAGAGTTGTAATGGCTCTTGCTGGAGCAGAGTTACAACAGCAACACTTTGGCTGGGGAAGCTTTCCCTTGCTGGAGCCAAGTGTCACATTCTTAGGAAGCACTGGAAGCCGTGCTCTGTATTTTGAGGAAAAAAACGGAAAATGAAAAAGTAAGAACACAGAGAAGGGCTGTGTGCAGGTGTGTGTGTGTGTGTGTGTGTGTTCTGTGCTCAGGACCAGCGTGGCGCAAACTCAGGTGGAAAAGGAAACTCCCAATGGTTTGAAGAGGTAGGATGCTTAAGCCTTCTCTCGACTACCTTAAACCACCCATCTCCTTCAAAAAGCTTATTTTACCAGTTAAGAAGACCCTAGCTTTTTAAATTGTTGTTACTTTATGAGTGCTTGCCTGCATGTACGTCATGCATGTGTGATGCCCGACAAGGCCTGAGGAAGGCACTGGATCCCCCAGAACTAGAGTGACAGATGGTTGTGAGCTGCCATGTGGGTGCTGGGAACCAAACCCAGGTCCTGTGCAAGAACAACAAATGCTCTTAACCAATGAGCCATCTTTCCAGCCCCAAGACTCCTTACCTCTTTAACAGGGGCAGTTTTCGGCAGATGAAAACAAAATCATTCCTTTAAGTTTGTCTTTAAAATAAAGACCTAATTTGTATAAAACATTGAAGGAATAGCCATTTCAGCTTCCTTTTTAGATGATGTGTGTAATCAAATGCATAAGCTTCCACATTGTCTCATGGTCAGAATTATCTTATCCACGCCTTGACAAGAGGGCAGAGGCACTGTAGACAAGGGACCAACTCTCACGAATGATAGAGCAAGCATGAAAAAAAGGAAGTCTCTCTCCATGTACCTGAACAGCAACACACTACCCTTTCCTGAACTGTGTTCAGTTAGAGAGGGTGTTGTGATCTGTCATGCCCAAAGGAGCCACCTGTCACCCCTTTAATTATATAACCTCCTGCTGTTTTCTTATTTAGGAAAACTGTGTAATTTGATTAAAAACAAACGAAAAGCTCACACTGATGGGAGAAAAATATCATAATACTATTGATAAGATTAGTCATCTTGTTAGATGGCTCACTTCTGTCCATGCTTTTTAGTGATTCATCATGATTCCATGAGGCCAGGACCACCGCAGCCTAAGCATCCTTAACACTAGTGGGCATATAACTAGAATATATTAAAATACTTATAGAACAGGTGGTTCCAACTCATTCTAACCTCCTTTTACATCTCCAAACCTTCCCTGTCACACTACTGGTATATCCTTTAAAACAAACAGAAAAGCTCACTTTAAATAATCAGGTATTCCATATATTCAAGTGAATATGTTTTATTAAATGCATACTAATATCTTTCTCTAGTATGTGAGTATACATAATAAATTAAAATGCATATTTATTAAATATAAGTCGATATAATACCAGAACATGATTATTCCAGATGAGAAATCAAAATAAACCCACTTTTAAAGTATCTTTTGGTCACTCCAAATGGATACTGTTCATAAAAAAATACACCAGTTTTCCCTGGGGAAAAAAATTAATTCCATAGCAATGAAGTTAAGGGACATGTTTTATTTCATAGCTTTCTTTCTTTCTTTCTTTCTTTTTTTTTTTTTTTTCAAGCGAAATTGCTGTTACAAAATGAGTTCAATGATACAGGGCTGCTGTCCACCCAAGCAAAGCAAACCTCATGTTTATACGAATGCACTTGGCATCACATTCTTACAGTGTAGACATCTGATACCCAGGGCACATCTGGCTGCGTCTAGAGCAACGGATCAAGGATGCTGAGAGGTGCTCGCACACCCTGGTACCCGCGGCTGCTTGGAGCAATCTCCCGTGAGTCTCTGTTGGTTACTGCTTGAAGAACTGGGTGTTGATGTGTTTTTCCTTTTACTTTCCTTCTCATTTACAGTTAAAGCATCTCAAAATAAAAAATATTTCCCTGCTAAGTCTGTCAGATGCTCAGAATTTTCATAGAGACGAGTGTCATGAGGTATCCCTTAATGTCAGCTATGTAGCGCTGTGGTTGTCAGCGAGGACGTAGACTTACCTGTAGGTACAGTAACCGACTTTAGTGTGTGGTCTACACGTGACAGTGCAGGAACACTAGTTTATGTTAAATCCTTTCTTCCTTGTCACATATGATGTGACTTTTACCCCCAGAAAATCTGACCAAAAAGTGATACAGATCAAATAAAAAGACAAATACACAAATAAGGCCATCTGTAGAATTTAAAACTCGCCTCCTGCAATATTTCACAGTAATCTCTACATCGTATTTTACATCATTCACTTAAATAATAAATGCTCAGGGAAGGGCTTGCTGGAGCCAAATTGCACTATCTCTTTGAAGACTTGTCTAATTTGCTGGCAGGTGACTTCCTCTGGGGCGTGGGGATTTTGGAAGGCTTGGCTGTGGATGGCCGAGAACCTGCTCGGGGCACAGGTCTGTGCGGCTGCGGGACAGTCTCCACGTCTGAGCACACAGACTGGATTTCGGAAATGTCAAAGTCTGACGCGTCACTGCCTCGGCGGCTGCTGGCCCTGCTGCCGGCTTTGCTGCCAGCTCTGCTCCCGGGGCGGCTTCCGGGGCGGCTGGGAGTCTTCCTGGACTCTGAGGAGAGGAGAGAGAGAGGAGTCACCTGTGTTACTTACTCGCCTCCACACGAGTCTAGAAAACTGAGCTGCCCATGGCTATTCTCAAAGTGCTTCTCTTGCACTCAGTAGTCACATAAGAATACTTTGCTCTTGCGGCTTTTCATGATCACACAAGGGTAACAGCCTCATCCTAAGTAGACATTAAATATCCACACCTAGATAGACATTCCAAAGGTAAGTCTGGACTTACTCCATTTAAAACTTAAGACGCTTCCATTACAGACAGACACCAAGAACACCCCTGCTGCTGGAGGTGATGCTCTCACAAGCCTGGTTTGTTACAGGGGCCCATAGACTCTCAGGTCTAAGTCTTGCCTGAGGGGAAGTGTCTTAAATAATGTGAGAAGGGTCACTAAATTCAGGATTCTTTGAAGGGATACTGATGGAAGGCCCAGTAACTGGAACAGTTTCCCCAGTTACCCGGAACAGCCCCACGTGCTCCCTGAGTGACAAAGGAGGTTCCCAGAGTGAAGGGCGCCGTGCTGGCGTGTGCTTATGCCCCAACCTTCTCTGGTACTTTCCAAATGAGACGGCTTAGTCACTTGTTCCTAGGATTCATTTATCTCCTGTCTTTGTTGGAGGATTAGGGCTTCGATTCATTTCAAAAGAATACAACCTTGTCAGAAAATTTCTTTTCAAACCAGGAAGAGAGGGAACCTTAGCCCTGAGGTCACAGTTCAAGAAAAGAAATGGCCCGCACTCACCAGCGAGCTGTGTCCGGACTCGGGCAGCCGCAGCCGTGATTAAGGCTCTGTCCTCCCCGGAGTGGAAGCCTTTCCCTGACAGATACCCCGGAAGTCGCAGCTTGCTTCCCTGGATTGGAGTTCCCTGTGTGTGACCAGTGCAGAGATCACGTAAGACTTTGCCTGTGTTTCTTGATGTTCCACATTGACATACTTTACTCAGGGCTGGACATCTAGACACGTCCTCTGGAGGAGGTAGACACGCCTCAGCTAAGGCAGGGCGTGTGGCTCTCTCTTGCTTTTCCCCCTCCAGTCTGTTATTATTACTCACATAAAGGAAACCTTCTAAAGAAAATGGCTCCATGATGAAAGAGAAAACACAGAACCCCAAGTCCCCCACAGAACACAAAAGCCATGGGCAGGCGAACAAGACAGATTAGGCCGTGGGAATGTTAGTGTCTCAGACTGTCAGTGTTACCGTGTTAGACAGCTGTCCCCAGGCTGGTGAGTGTGCAGAGAGGGGAACAGAGCGCTCGCTGCAAACCCTGCGTGAACGAACGCTCCTCTGTTCTTAGGAAAAGGAGGCAGATGTAAACACAGAGACGGAATGGGGGGATGAGAAAAAAATACCTGACGATATGACGGCTTGGAAAAAGCTTAAAACTTTCCACAGCCTGTGTTCTCTTCCCAGCCTATCCCTTTTCTTCCTTTCTGCTGTTTATTCTTTGTGGTACTGGCTCAACCATACCAAACTTATAGGCAATACTTTTGGGATACTTGCTTAAAACTCTTAACAGTCACTTAAGGAAAATATACGGGGCAATTTTCCTGAAGTTAAAAATAAAAAGTATGGGATTTCATATTTGTCAATGAGCACGTACCCAAGGAGCCAGAGAAAACAAATCCATAAAAATGAGGACTATATATTTTTTAAACAATCTTCGTATTAGAGTCTAAAATTCTTAGTGAAGCATATGCACAACTTTTGGTATTGATGTTATCACTTGACATTGCATTTACTGATGTTAGTATTTGATTCCTAACCTTTATCTACCTGTGCGTTCTATACTCATAGCTGAGTGCAGGTAATTTATTTCTGTGTTTAAATAGGCATGTAGCCCAGGTTATCTCAAACTCATTATGTAGCCATGGCTGGTCTGTAACTCTGATTCTCCTTTTTTGTCACACTCCAAGTGCTGGAATGACCACCCACACTGAGCTCCAGCACAGTCCCCCCCCCCTTTTTTTTTGTTTTTGTTTTTTTGAGACAGGATTTCTCTGTGTAGCACTGGCTGTCCTGGAACTCGCTCTGTAGACCAGGCTGGCCTCAAACTCACAGAGATCCGCCTGCCTCTGCCTCCTGAGTGCTGGGATTATAAAGGCATGCGCCACCACTGCCTGGCTCCAGCATATCATTTGTATCATACATGTATGCTTTATAAATGACCTGCTTTTATACACGTTAGCCACAGTTAAGTCCCACCAATCGTCTCACCACTCAAGATTTGACACTGTGGATCTAGTGAAATTCCTCATTTAAGAAGAATCTCAGCTGTCCACAGGGAGCAACCACGGATTATGAGTGAAGCTCTCACCCAGGGTTACAGAAGACAGAGTCTTGTGAGTGACAGGAGCACCTTCATTACACTCTGGCTGTCTGGACTTCAACACACACACACTGCTCTTTCCTTCCTTCCTTCCTTCCTTCCTTCCTTCCTTTTTTTTTTTTTTTTAATTTTTGTGAGGTTATCCCTTAAAATGAAGTAGACTATTGTGTCAATCCAATGGATGTACTTAAGACTTACATACAGGCGTGGGCATGCACATGTGAGTCTGTGTGTGTGTGTGTGGAGGCCACAGGTAGATGCTGGGTACCTTCCCCTATTGCCTTCCACTTTTGAGACGGGGGTTTCTTAGCGGTTCCCTAGCTCGTTTCTGCCCCCGACTCCAAGTACCTTGCTGTTAGGTGGGTTCTGGGGATCTGAACTCAGGTCTCTTGTTTGCACGGCAAGCATTTTACCAGCTGAGCCCTTTCCTTCCTCAGCCCCTACTTTAATTGGGGCAGTTGCTACTTTATAAAAATGTGAACATAGAAACTCAGCCCCAAGTATTTAAAACAAAACACTGATCTGTCACTGGAGGTCCGTTCGGAGTTTCCCAGGTTTTACATAATAGGTTCCTAACAACTAACAGACCTTTCTAGATGCACTCTATGATGCTAGTATTTCCCACTTCAAGGGGACAAGTGGGACTTGGGAATGACGAGGAAACAAGGACTGTTTAAAGGGAGCCTGTGTTTGTCTCAATTCTTCCACTTGGCTACTCAGGGACTGACCCTGAGGACAGAAGACAGGAACTTCCCTCTGCCCACCTACTGTCTAATGTGAGGACCCAGTAACAGAGACGGGAAAACCATTAAGGGCTCTAGAAGGTATGGTATTTCTTTCAGACAAGGGCTTGAAAGCCTTAAGTTGGCTTTCAAGTTATACTTAACCATTGAGCCAAGAATATCTTTTTATTTCCAAGAAAAGATGTTTAGAGACCCCTCCTCCATTGTTGTGGTTTTAATCAAGTATGTGAAATGGTGTCTTCATTGATCAATTCACACAAGTTTCTTTAACAAATAGATGGTTGATTTTTAATTGAATGCGGACAATCTGAGATGTGAGTTATTCTCGGCAAATGTTGTCTTAAATATTCTAGATATCTTCTTCTTACACCAGGTCATTTTGAGAAGTTACAGTATGCTTGAATAATATTCGCTACTAAAATGTAGTACAGACAGCTTTTGAAAACGACAGCTAGCTTCCTACATTCCTACGCTCATCCCGATGCCTGCACTGAGAACTGAGTCTTGCCTGGCCAGCACGGACGAGCAGAAATGAACGCCTCAGGTGTCCAGAGGGACCGTCCACGGTGAACACTCACTAAAATTCTTTAAGTAAATCTCCCGCTGATGCTGCAAATGACACTGTTTCACAGTCTCATCTAAGGGAATGGGCTAGGCGTCTTGCTCAAATTAAATCTATTAGCCAAAGCATTCAGGTAAAACTTTCATAAGCCTGAATGTACACTCTGTGTTTTATTCTTCCAAGAGATCCATGTGGAATTAAGTATGAATGGGAACAAAAGCCAGAGCTTTTGTTATACAGCCTGATGGTGTGAACGTGCCAAACTGCCACTGTCTTTTCCGATAACCCCTTACTCCCACGTCCCCTGAGGACCGTTTTCTAGAAGGTGACAGGAAGATGGAGTATTATCACGAGTCCATATGTTAAGGTCGTGGGGAAGCCGTGTTAGTAGGTGACAGTATCAGTCGAGGAAGGCTGTTAGGACTGGAGTCTGGGGCCTTACGATACCTCTGCAGATGACACGGGACAGTCTGAGCACTCGGCTGCTTTACAAGGAGTTGACAGTTTGCTGTTTGTCAACCACGGTTTACCGTAATTGCGTGTTAAAGGGTGGAGAATCTGCGTGGAACAATGGCAAATCAAAGGTGAAGGACAGCACGTAAAAAACAAACCCACGGGCAAGAGGGGTTCGCGGCGGAGTCACATTACAGGGGCAGCGGGAGTAAACACGGACAGAGCTGACGACAGGTCAGACAGAGCAAATAAAAAAAAAAAAAAAAAAGAGAATGAAGCCTTTAAACAGAGAATTCCATCTGAAAGATGTCACAGGGCCTAGACAGGCAACCCTGTAGTACAGACAACTGCTTCACGGGACACTGGGCAAAGCATAATAATAATAATAATAATAATAATAATAATAATAATGATGATGAAAAGCATGGTGAGAAGAGATAGAAATGGATGTGACTGGCCCTACAGATTCCAGAGCGGTAAAGCACCCAACAGTATGCTGCAGCATGAGCGCCTTGGGAGCAGAGAGAGCCCGGCCCGGAGTCCTACCTTGGGTGTGCTGGCGGCAGCAGGCACCTGTGGGGAGGCTGCCTGGCCAGCATGGCTGGACATGGAAGTGGATCTGTTGGGTGAAGCCCCTCGGGATGAAGGTCGCGATCTGCGGCCTCGTGGCCGGAAGGCAGCCATGCCCTGACTGGCACCCTCTGCTAGGATGAACTTTTCACGGAGCTCCATGTTGGTCCTTCCTTTAGCTGGATCACACACATGCAGCAAAATGCACAAAAAAAAAAAAAAGAAGAGAAAACACTCAGTCTTTGTTGGGGGGGGGCAGTGGGGGCGGGGGGGTGGGGGCACCTGACACCAGAGAGCACGCTGAGAATTTCGAGGACATCTTTTTGCCATGCCAACTCCAACTCAGCATAACAAGAAGTCAAATGCATTCCTTCACAATGCATTCCTCTCGGATACAAGGCAGCGTGGAGATGGGCAGGGGTGTGCTTACTCTAACACTAGACACCAGCAAGAATAACCAGTGTGAAACAAAGTCGGCATGAAAATGGAAAGCTCATGCTCCTGTTAATCCACCAGCTACTGATGCCCACGCACTCTGTCACCCTTACACCACACCGAGTAGACAAGTCAGGAAGGCAGGGCCGTGTCTTTTGCATGTATTGCTGAGGTCCGGAGAATGCCAGTATTTAACACTGGGATTAAACAATTACAGAAAATCGGAGATGGCTTGTTAGTCATGAAGATAACATAAAAACTTCCAGAATTTTCATTGAAGTGAGGCAACTAGTAGTTTAATTTTAGGCCTTAAAACAAAACAAAACACAAAAACCCAAACTGTTTTACTGACATGCAGAACAAACACCAGACCCAGGAATCCACGAGGCAATCAGTGATGTAGCACTCATACAAACACATATGCACATGGAGAACGCTCCACAGGGACCCGATGGGCAACGTGTTAGCATGTGCTTGATCACTTGTATAACACTTGCATTTGCGACATACTAGGAGTGTGTCGCATTTTCAGAATTTAAGATTAGAAGCCCCAGCTCGCTGGATGTAAGTTAAGCCATACACGTGAATGAAGCATATTATAGTAAAACAAATCATGAAAGCAAGAATGTAAAGGTAGGAAAGAGAAAAGTAAGATGGGAGAGCCAAAGAGAGGGATTGCCAACCTATAGTAGGCTGAGTAGTAGTAATTGAAGAGTTTGATTCCGAACGTAACATTTTACTCCCATGATGATGAACTAGAAAAAATGACACAGGATACCAATCACATTAAAGAATACTGTTAGCAGAGAAAACAAAGTACAGCAGTCGGATATGCAAAGAGTGCTCAGATCCAGCCTTTAGCACACATTTAGGACAGAAGTTGCGTCAGGAGAAGAAGCCCTACAAGGTCCGACTCCACTAGGAGAAAGCAGCTGCAAAGCTTGGCCGGTCGCGCTAGCTCGTCCTCTGTGACCCCACAGAACGGTGTGCATCTGCAGCGTCGTTTCCTAGTTACAGCTGCACTTGCCTTCGGCTGCCTTCTTTTCAGAGTACAGTCGTGCACCGCAAACAGACATTTTGCTTAACAGCAGGCTTTAAGGGAGCCGAGAAATTCCTATCACCTGTCTGATGTTGTAGCCACCTCAAGGGCATGTGTCTGTGGCGATGCTGGTGTGAACAAGCCTACTGCCATACCAGTCAGACAAAACCCTGACACGGTTACAGATAGGACACAATGCTCCAATAGTGCTAACAGTGACTGGTACTCGTTTGCGTGTCTACCGTATCATGTTTACTATTAGAGCACGTTTCTTCTACCCGTAAGAAGATTCTGCAGAACAGCATGCTGTGTCAGACCAGCGGCAGCCGCCCTATGCATCTTATAATGGCTGCATTTCTTGGCTGCATAATTTTATCCTGTGCTCGATTTAGTCTCACCTTGCTTTCTTCATCATGGCTTTTGGAGCAACAGGTAATATACCAAACACACACACACACACACACACACACACACACACACACACACCCCAGATACCCTTGGTGTGTAGGACATTACACCAGTTAGGTTTGTATTAAGTACACTTCACGTCTGTACCACAAGGAAGATGCCTGACGTCACGTTGCTGAGAACCTGTCCTGATGGAACAGGAGTGCTTATGCCCTGCTGTACTCCTCTGTAAGCTGCATCTTTAGCTACCAAAGAGCAGGGCTGCTGTGTGGCTGCGCAACAGTTCACGTTGGCCTTGCTGGACATGCCTGTTGACACTGATACATGTGTACCCAGACGCCAGCATCGAAAGGAAGGTTTCCCGGTTGGCCTTCCATGGGTAGCCTAACAGGTAAAGCTGGGACAGACATTTTTAGAGGACTATAATGAGCACACAGATTGAGACAAATCATCAACCCTATCGTTTTCCTGTTTAAGCCAGTAAACAATGAATGCTTACTGAGTAGATGGCACCTGATTAGAAACTGTAATCAAATATCCATATGATCAACTAAGAATCGAGTAACTGTAGCACATGAAAATAGGAATATTAGGGCTGGTGAGAGGGCTCAGGGGTTAAGAGCACTTACTGCTCTTGCCAAGGGCCTGGGTTTGGTTTCAGTAGCCATGGGTAGTTCACAACCACCTGTAACTCCAGCTCTGGAGGATCTGTGGACTCTGGCACATACATACACACTGCACACACACACACACACACACACACACACACACACGCATATAGTAAAAAATAATAGTGCAATCTTAAAAAGAGAAAATAGGAATATTAGAGGCTGAGTTAAAACTTCTGGGCTCGTAAAGGTGAAGAAAGCTACAATATAATATTTACATTTTCAACATTCTGTCCTTCACCTTCAAAGAGTGTGTGCTTTTGTTTTTATGCACTGCTTTCCCCTCCTCTACCCTCATTTCATAAAACCCTGACTTTTAATCTTTTACTCTCTATTAGTTTCAGACTTTATCCTGTGAATTTTCTTTCAACGACAGACAGAAGTCTGCCTTGGTGAGTGGAAATGTTCATTTTGAAAATTGTAGATGGGAGGGTCATACACAGAAATTCTAGACTATATTTCCTACCTACCTGTCTCAAATTCATTCCATTAGTGGAAAAAAAAGAAGAAGAAGAACATGTTTTATAGCCCACGTGAAACAGCAGCTGTGGGGTTCTAGCTGGGCCCAGCGTGCCTTCAGTGCGGGCACACTCGGCACTACTGTGCATTCACGGTGCTGACATCTTGACAAAAGCGTCTCCTTACCCCTGCATGGATCATTTTTCACTAAGAACTCATCCAGAGCCATCCATCCACCTCCAACACGAACCATCACCGTACTTCGCAGGATCCGAACCAGTCGCAGCTGCTGGGAATCTCCAAACTAGGCAGTGAAGAGAGAGAGGACCTCTGATTGTCAGTACCGACTCTGAGTGGGAGGGTAATGTGTAGCTTGCAGTGGCATAAGCAACCAACGTAACTGTTTGCTTAGTTCACAGTGATTCATTAGTGAGCTCTCAAAAGGGGTGTGTAATGATCTACATTAGACTGCCGCATGCCGATTTAGCTCAAAGGAAGCAGTTGGAAAAAAAAAAAAAAGATCACACAGGTTAATCAAGTATAATGTTGAAGCTTTGTTCTAAAGTTACAAATTATTTTTCTTTCTTATAATAGGAACAACACTCGCAAGGCAGGAACTGAGAGGATCCCTAGACATTAAGCGCAGCCATGAACATAAGCACAGGTCCACTTGCCCAGGACTTACACAAAATAAGGTATAAGAACTTCACAAAACTGATTTGGAAAAACTGCCTCTGAAGATAAAACGACTTTCCTGTGAGATCTGTGAGAAAACCTTAAGCTCCTTCGTTTTCCCTAGGACTTAGGACTAATGAACGTTCCATATTAAAATTTCTGGATCCCTAATGGTCTGGTAAACCAATTGGCTAGAGGTTGGATTACCATGCCACTTTATGTATGACTGCAGCCTTAAAACAGGTACTGGAGAATTACTAAGACACAGCTCTCAAATCTACAAGGGCTTTCCTCAAAGCGGTTGGTACCCGCGGTGATCCCCCAGTGACGCGCCAATCATTTGGATGTGCGCGGAGTCTGCAAGTCTTGAACAAACACGAGGTCACAGGTAGTTCTGGTCATAGGCTTACTTGTTTTGAAAGTAAGAAATGATTCTGTACCTGGAAATCATTTCTAAGAGGCTCACATCCAACTGTGAAAACCACCACACTGAATCCTGAGCTTATCAACTCAGTGAGCGACACAGAGAACGAACTAGAAGTTCGTTAGATGCCAACAGCTTCCTAGCAGAACTGCCTGGGGCTGTTCCCTGCACCTATTATGGTACGTAGAAACACCCTGCTACTTCTCTATGATCTTTAACACTGGATTTTAGGGTGAGAACCCTAACAAAAAGTCAGCCAGACTCCATTCAGAAACCTAAGCTCAGATGGGCCCAGAAGCGCACCAGCAGGAACTCAGTGTTTCACAATCACATCTCTAGTCAGAGCTCTTCCTAAATTTGATTTCTAAACACTGAAACTTAAATATTCCTATGGGTGAACTGCCTCTGAAATGTGAATTTAAAAATTATCTCCTGTCTTTGCATCATTAGAGACAAAAACTGGTGCTGTGATTGGTAAGCAAGGGAAAAGGGGTGAAGAAAATTACTCTGAAGGAACCAGATAATGGGCTCAGGCGAATCTTGTTCAAGACCAGCTTCAAAATTAGACTTAGGGAAACAACTGAAAATGCTTCCTCAAATGGTATTTTGGTTCTATTAAATATGGTGACTTTGGATGTTACTTTAACAAGGTATTCTCCAGCCAACTAACAGTGTCTCTAGATTCCTCTAATTTTCTCAAGGCTAAACCATGAGACAAGAAAAACAGACCCACACTGCTTTGTGTTTTCAGCACATAAAATCTTGGAAGGTAAGAATTTCTCTTATTTTCTCCAAAAATAAAAGATATTATCCTACTTGTTGACTCAGAAAATACCAAGCATGAAAAAGTAACATTTTATCTGTTATAACAAATAGGTACGTTACTCTGATTTTATCCTTGCACATTGTGCATATGTATTAAATTATCACACTGTATTTTTTCTATATATAAAAATATGTATATTATATATATATATATATCTAAAAGTAGTATGTAACAAAGTATTTCTTGGGAAAATTCTATTCAAAGTAATGGTGTCATTTTACTCTACACTTTTTTTTTTTTTTTGGTTTTTGAGACAGGGCTTCTCTGTGTAGTTTTGGTGCCTCTCCTGGATCTTGCTCTGTAGCCCAGGCTGACCTCAAACTCACAGAGATCCGCCTGGCTCTGCCTCCCGAGTGCTGGGATTAAAGGTGTGCGCCACCGCCGCCTGGCTTACTCTAAACTTTTGATTGAAATTTGCAACTTAAGATCTAATGTGGCCAGAGATGGAAGCAGTAAGCACAGGGCCGACCTGGGTCTGCAACCAAGTCCTCTGTGTATATATTATAGCTTTCAGTTTAGTATTTTTATGGGACTCCTAAGTGTGTGGATGAGTGGGTCTCTGATTCCTGTACATTCTCTTGGGGCTCTTTTCCTTCTGTTGGGTTGCCATGTCCAACTCTGATATGATAGTTTTTATTTTATCTTATTATATTTTATTTTGTCATGTTTGGCTGTTTTAGAAGCCTGTTGTTCTTTTCTGGTGAGAGACAGAAAGGGAGTGGATCTGAAGGGGAGGTGGAGAGGAACTGGGAGGGGACACTGAAATCAGGATATACTGTATGAGAAAAGAATCTATTCTCAATAAAAGGGGGGAAAGGCCTCATGTGACGTCCGATGGGGCAGAGGTCACGACCTAACATAGTATGTCCCTGACAGGAGAGTGCAGTCAAAAACATCTTTATCATGTGTCCATTAAAAATGTAATTTCTCCTGTGTGTAGTTTTAAAATCCCAATCATGCTACAGCACCACTAACTAAGCAGTCCATGTTAACTGAGATGTCAACGTAAACATTTGGCTAGGGCAGCACCAGACATGACCTGGCATGCACCGGAAACTAGTAACTCGGAACAAGTTGGCTATGGGGAGCACGAGGATCACTTGTGGCTAAGCCCCGTGAAGACCTCTTGGTACTTTGTCTTCCCGGGGTCGCTGCTTGATGCTGTATGTCCTGGACAATCAGACACAGTGATGTACGGAGAATCAAGTTTGTGTTCCAGTGCCCACCTGCATAGTCCTTTGTTAATGGTGTTAGGAAAAATGGGCCTTGAACACTGTGTGTGCAACAGTGGAGCCAGCTAATCAGCTGCAGGTCATTATCTGGTCTGCTTAAGAGTAATCTCTTCATTCGAGACACAAAGCAATACAGGAGTCCCGGGCCAAGACTGCGCTGACAGATACAGCACACCAACCAACACTGCAGGAGCTAGCGAGACAGCATGGAAGGACCAGCCATGGCAAGCTTGAATGGCTATGAATTAGAGATTCAAAAACTCATTGGGAACTCGAGATTCCACTGGTTTATACCTGATTTCCCAGGAAGAACTGATAAAAAAAAAATGAAAAATGGAAGAAAGACAAAATTAGTTCAACAGGAAACTTTCTATATGGCTCGAACACACACACACACACACACACACACACACACACACACTCACTCACTCACTCACACACAGTCTCTCTCTCACACCGACTCTCACCTTCAGTACACACATACAGACACACACACCCTGGACTTGTGGATACAGTATCTAGTTTAGAGATGTACAGGTACCCATTTGTTCTGATTTCAAACCAAACTTTTTTTTTTTTACAAATTTATTGGAAAAATCTTAGGATTTCAAATTGAAGTTAAAAGTTTCAACAGGTAGATGAACATCTTTTAAAAATGAAAGTGCACTGCGTTTGTGAGTACCATGCTGTATATGGGGAAACAGCACACTTTCCTCCTAGCTGCTAATTAAAAGATGTTTCAAAGAAGAGAAAAAAACAAAACAAAACCAAAGACAGAATGATAAAATCACATGGTTCTGTTTTGAATGTGAGCCAAGTTCATTTAGATTTTTGAATAGAAGCAAAAAAAAAAAAAAATGCTACATAAATGGAAAAATGCTGCATCTTTTTTCATATTTATAAAACATGTATGTATTTTTAATTTCTAGACAAAAAGAAACAAAATGTTAATTTCATGAGTTTGGTTTGGAGTCGCTATTATTTAGAAGCTTGATGCTTACTCTAATCATCATAAAATAAGAAGTAATGTGGAACAGCCTGAATATATGACTTGAGTATTTACTTTTAGTCATTTTCTCCTTAAAAGTGATGGGTGTGTGGGTGAGGTAACTCAGATGGTAAGGGCCCTGCCATCGGGCCTGAGGACCGAGTCAGTCCCTAGAATGCATACAGCGGAAGAGCGCTGACTCCCACAAGATGTCCTCTGACCTCTATGCATGTTGTGGCATGTGCACACACACACACACACACACACACACACACACACACACACAGATAGACAAATGTAAAAAAAGACTAAAGGTTATGTGCATGTCATAGATGTTAAAAGTATGGCCTGCTATTCAAGTGCAAGCTATCTATATAACATACACAGTCTATAAATTTGGAACTTAATATCACTGAAGGTGAGAAAAACTGTGGCGTTTCATACACCGTGACATTCTGAGATGATGTGAACACAATGTCGGTTTAATGGGTGCACACTTCAACGTCTACTCTCGCGGGAGCCAAAGCAGTTACCTGGCACACTCACCCTGTATTTGTTGTCGCCGATTTGTTCAACTTGGAATCGCTTTGCACATTTACACTTAGCTACTTGCCTCGTGACCTGTCCAAAGCAAAGGTGAAATAGTCACTTTAGTCAGAGCACGTCATAGTGAGACCCTCAGAACGGGTGAACTGGTTGTATGGGGTCACACCAATCCCCTGCAGCCCACCCGAGGACCGCTCCCACAGAGGGCAGACGAGGTGTACCTCATCTTCAATTTTGTCCGCGTCTGTGATGGGTTTGTACGCGTCTTTGTTGGGATGCAGAGCTGCCACAAACTCATAGTAGTCAATGTATCCGTCACCATCTCTGTCAAAGATGTCTGCCACTGCACTCATCTCCAGGCGACTAGTAGGGAACTCTGAAATGGACCGAACCACGCTGGTAAGGGAGTTTGTTAATTACACCCGAAGACATATTTGACTGCGTGTTTTTATTCTTAATGGGGCTCGTCAGGGTGATGGAACAGTTAAAAAAAAAAGCCACCCCATTTGCAGTATAATAAATCAACAATATACAATACAAATTCATCTTCAAGAAGAAGGATGAGGGCCGGAGGGACACAGTGGTTAGCGGCACTTGCTGCTTCTGTACAACTGCAAAACAAGCTAACTCAGGGTGCTCATGTTCAATGAATGTAAACATCAGAATTATGAGCTAAGGCGATAAAGAGTTCATTATTTATTGATCTGCTTCTGTATGCCAGGTAACACACACAAAAACATTTAGAATCAAATATTGCTAATTTATTTATACTAATAACACAGCTTGAGGAGAGTGGAGGAACATTCCTGTGGCCATACAAAACAGTGACCTCCTAGTCAATCTGAAAGGCAACACTCTCAGCAGCAGGAGTTTATTAGGCCCACAATCTTCAACTGTGGTTCTTTTCTGCACAAATTCCTCTAGCTGCGGTCATCTGTCTTGGGACTTACTTGAGGAAAGGATTCCATCAATAAATTCCTGCCGCGTGATCTTTCCATCCTGGTCCTTATCGATTCTCCTGAAGAAGTCCATCACTCGAGATTTCTTATGATTCATCCACCTCATGTATTTTTTACGCCAGATATCAAAATCGAAGTTAGCAAATTCCCTCAGCTAAAAAGAGCAAACATTTTTTTTGCTGAGTCAGTGCTGTGCTCAAACTATCTTAAAACTTTTGTCTGTACTCTTATTATGATTTTATACATGTACACAATGAAATACCATAGTATCAACTCCACATTCTCCCTTTCAACTCTCATAGGCCCCCTAACACACCCCCTCCCAACTTCAATTCTTTCTTTCTTTTTTATAAAAATCCACTCAATCTGCTCAGTGATGCCTAAGTGTGCATGGGTGTGAGCATCAATTTCTATTTTCTATAAGTGAATAAAGCCACTGATGATGATCTACCTCCAGGTGATACATCTCTCTCTCATTTCAAAGAAAGCCAGGGTCTTACAAATGGCTTGTTATTGCATTTATTTCTCTATATCACCGATTTTTCTTTGCAAACAAAATCTCTACACTGAGAACTGCTCATGCCACCAGTCACAGAAGTGTGTCCAGAGTGCTGGTTAAGGTGCAGGCCTTGGCTTGTACCCAGGCCGTCCTCCTGTCCTTTCACAACATAAAAAATAAAAACCTCCCACCACAGGGTACATATTATCACATTAGAAAGCCCTTCTTGGGGCTGGAGAGATGGCTCAGCGGTTAAGAGCACTGGTTGCTTTTTCAGAGGTCCTGAGTTCGATTCCCAGAACCTACAGGGTGGCTCATCATCATCTATAACTGTACTCTCATGGGATCAGATGACCTCATCTGATGTGCAGATAGAGGTACATGCAGACAAGGCATCCATATACATAAAATAATCATATATATGTGTACACACACACACACACACACATATGGAAAGCCCTTCTTACAGATCAGCATTCAACTGTTAAAATTGAAGTTTTCTCAGTTTTTGGTTCCCTGGATCTGAATCCCCCAGATGAGTTTCTTGCAGAAACATACACAATCTTAGTGTTTGTTTCAGAAGAAGAAGAAGAACACTTAGATTCTAAGAATTTGCTCATGTAAAAGAAAAGCATGCTTCTGTGCAGCCCGTCACAGGAAATGAAGAGACACCATGGAGATGAAGGCACACGTCTCCTGACCTCCTCCAGCCTGTCCAGGGCGTCGTTGAGCTTCCTCCTCCTCTCCAGAGCCAGGAGCCACACCTGCTGCCACTTGCTCACCAGCAGGTTCACCCTGGGGTTCTTCGTTTCGATCTGTGTCTGCGGTCCAGATGGATACAAGCCTGAGGCTGGGAAGCGTTTCCCTGTGAAAACACGACTCCAGTCGGGATGGCTCAGCGTCCAGTGTGCTGACGGGCTCCCAGCCAGGACTGACTTTAACTACCGTGTACTGCACAGAAAATCCCAACCTAGTTATTCTTACCCATTAAGGTTCACATTCCGATCTTATACAAAGTAGAAATGTGTCTTGATGGGGTCCCTCAAATACTGAAAACTTGGTAAATCTAATGTTTAAGACATTTTCCTACTTAAATTCATGTCATTTCAATGACGAGGTGGCACAGTGAGACAGATGCATGCTAAGGTAGGTGTCAGAAAAGGCACCTGCTGTGGGATGTTCTGTATGGCAAATGTGTTGCTAATAAAACACTGATTGGCCAGTGGCTAGGCAGGAAGTGTAGGCGGGACTAACAGAGAGAATAAAAAGAACAGGAAGGCAGAGGGAGTCTCTGCCAGCCACCGCCAGGACAAGCAGCATGTAAAGATGCCGGTAAGCCACGAGCCATGTGGCAAGGTATAGATTTATGGAAATGGATTAATTTAAGCTATAAGGACAGTTAGCAAGAAGCCTGCCACGGCCATACAGTTTGTAAGCAATATAAGCCTCTGTGTTTACTTGGTTGGGTCTGAGCGGCTGTGGGACTGGCAGGTGAAAGAGATTTATCCTGACTGTGGGCCAGGCAGGAAAACTCTAGCTACAGGCACCTGCCCTTCTTAGAGAACAAGGCTGAGAAGTGGCCATCCCTGGAAATCAGAGTCGGATACTTCACAAATGAGACTCCAAGAAGACGTTCGGGTCCCCCACTTCTCCGAGACCCATGCTCCACTGAGTGTGTATGGTTCCTCTCCTATGAACACACCCACGCTTACTGAGTCCACTTTCTCCTTTCTGGCTGTTTTTAAGTCTCCACAGCAATGCTCATAACCACATTTCACCCATCTAACTAAACGGCAAAACAGGGCCTAGGAAAATTACTGGCCTAAGATCGTATTGCATCCAGTCTCAAATACATGAGGGTAACTACGTGCTTGAAAGTCTGCAGCTGCTCCACATGCACCAGCTCACTCGGTCCAAAGAGGTTACAAAGCATCCCCATTTTGCAGATGAGGAAATCCTATCAAACACGAGGTAAATCGTTCAATATTAAGCCTCCCAGCTGGTCGGTGGTGAGGACAGAAAGGAGCCTCAAAGTATTCCAGCTACACAGTCACCTGGTCTCCAGCTTGGCTCCCACTTAAAAACTAAGACGCCATTCAAAAAGACACAAAGTGTTCAATGTAGACTGTGCTTTGTAACATTCTCGGAGCTAATTGCTAGCATTCTCAAGGCCATTTTGTGGGCTAGGCAGCCACAGCAGAAGGAACGGTTGGATTCCATTCTTCACCCAGATCATGGTCAGTTTAGACTGCTCAGCTTTAATGCTATTTATACAACAGGAGGAAAGTGAACTAATGATTTATATTCTTATAACTTTCCCCAGTTTCTTCTCAAGTCTGCAAGGTATACTTTAAACAAAGTTAAGGAGAGACACCAGAATACACCTTTTATTTCACGTAAAAAATTAGCTAAATACTTAAAGCCCACACTTTCTTTACGAAACCCTTTTAAGGTTAAGTGACTCCTGTGGAGTCACTACTTTCTCTCAGATTTCAAACGATAATTCAAAAGGAAAAGGAACTGGCTTGTCCAGCCATCTCTAAGGGATTGCCCCACTTACTTCCGGCCCGTCCCTTGTCCAAGACTGGGATGTGAGACTGCAGAGCGGAAGGGTCAGCTGCTCTCCTCTTGTAGGTTTTGGTGACTTTGTCGACGTCGGGCTGTTTTCTGGTCATTTCTTCCATGAAGGTCTGAAAGGAAAAAAATGACATCAATTAAATCAAGGCATAGATCATATCAGCATTATTAGCAAAGAACACAGGATAACAGGACCGTGCTGCCATTTTTAAAGGCTCATCACCGTAAATGCCTAGAATAGTGAGTGCTTTTACTGATTTCCAAAGGATGCAAAATGGTCCACCTGACCAAATTAAAAAAAGCAAACTCCAATGAAAAACAAAACTGTCACTTTTCAGTTTGAAAACAACGTGTGCAAGCGGTTACAACTATCTGCACCAACTCCGTTTGAACTTCCAAGCTCTTCCACCAGGGATTTTGGTGAGCACCTTCCTGATGTGGAACATTCCACCCACATAGTTTCAACACTGCAGTGACTTTGCACACCGTGGCAGAAGGGACTTTAAAAGGGGCTGAGGTAATGAAGTTAACGCTGGCTGTAGTCACATTGAAAAGGCTCACTACACTCTCCCGCCTTTCCTCATTGTGTCTCCCTGGCTTGTTATTACTGACTGGTCCCTACATGTGGGGTATGTGGCCAAAGGCTGAGGACAGGCAGAGGCTGCTGGGAAAGGTGAGGGGGGGAAAAGTGAGGTAGACAGGTAAAGACGGAGGCAACATGTTTCTGAAACAGTTATCACGTTGGAAGACTGGAGCCACTGTGATGCCTCTGACCACAGGGAACATTCACTGAGATATTTTGGACCACGTAACATTATTAAATTTTATTTTTAGTTATGTGGACGTGTGTGTTGCTGCTTGTCAATATGCACAGCACCTGTGTGTCATGTCTGCAGTGGCCAGAGAGGGTACTGGAGTTTCTGAAACTGAATTTATAGGTGGTTGTTTGCTGTCCTGTGTTGTTCTGGGAACTGACGTTAGGCCCTCTCCAAGTGCTCTTCACCTCTGAGCCATCTCTCCAGCTCCAATAATTAAACAAACTATGAATCAGAGCTCATAAAACACCAGCATTTCAGAGTTTAAAATGAGTCAGGTACATGGGGTAAATAGTCACCCTGAGGAAGAAAATGCATGCCCTTTTATGTAGGCTGCATCTGGCATATTCGTGACCAGTCATCTGAGGAAACAGAGGAAATGCAAATATGAAACAATAAAGCAATTATCAGGCAGAGTCACAGGGATGGACAAGGATGCCCAAAGAGGGAGCAGAGTTAAAATACCGGAGCTGAGGATAAAATGGAGAAGAGGGCTGAACTGACAGTTCAATGGTAGCTCAGGAGCCTTAAGAGGCAGAGGAGTACTTCATGACAGCAAAGGAGAGGTCCAGAGGTCCCGGGAAGAGACACACCGCAGGGCAGTTACAGAATAAGAAACCCACTAGCCTTGGGCTGGGGGACATGCGGGAGCAGCAGCGTACTGGAAGACACCTGAGGCAATGGCCAATGGGTAAAGATCAGGTTTCTTTACCTGGTGTTCTGCAATGAGGGTTTTCACTTCTTCGATTTCCTGTGGGAGGACTTCCTTATCTTTCTCACTGAGGGTAGTTTCGGCCCACTGCAACCACGCCAGCAAAGTTTCCAACAATTCCTGCTTAGCAATGAGCCCGGCCAGGGCCCCTGCCAACCTCTGCTGATGCTGCTTTGCCCAGGCCAGCACCTGTTGCAGAAGCACATGGTTCACTGGAGTTCTTCCAGCTCGGGGAGACAGGTTCACTAACATAAACACAAAAGCTATGCCAATTTTAAATGTGAATTAGGATCACGCTGGACTAGACCTATGAAGTTTTCTTCCACTCTAGACCCGGCAAGTGGCACCAAGATCTAGCTCAAGGAAGCACCAGGACTCCTGTTAAGGGTGTTTGTCACCACCAGGACGCTAATGATGTAGACAGCATCTGGGGTTACCCCTGTTTATTCCGTGCGCTTTGTCAAGCTTAACTATTCCTTCTCTAAAGGACCAACGGTGCTCATTCCAGGCAGCATTCAGAAACAGTAGAATCTAAAGTGCTAAGATCTTAAACAGGAATTCTACCCCCGCCGTGTTCTTCAGTTCACTCACTCCACAAGCACACACGGCCCCGAAACACTCCTCAGTGCGGCATCACTCAGCAGACACAACGAACAGGTGGGACAAAAGCCTGCGGTGAACCAAACACCTGCCTTTTTAGGGTCGCAGGGCCCAGCTGCAGACGCTGGTGCTTTTGTAACCGAAGGCGCCTTCAGGGGCTGGTGTGCAGAGGGCAGGCTACAGGGCACTTTCCTGTGAAGGCCTCTCTTCCCACAGCTGTGGTGCACCTCCACTGCGGAAGTTTCCCACTTCCCTGCCCTAACTCACAGCCACTGCTACCAGAGACGACGGGAGACACACTGACCTCTTCAAACCTGGCCTGGATGATTGTTATCCAGTGCTTAATGGTGGTAATGGAGTCAGGGTGGCAGATGGCCAGAAGAGCGTCACCCATGTCCGTGGCCTTATTCAGTTCGGCTCTTTTCTCTTCCAGTTTCTTCATGAACTCCTGTAGCAGAACAGACACTTCCGTTAGCGGCTGGTACTTGCTGGGCACAAGGTTTTGGTGACATTCATTTACTGTCAGGGTTACAAACATAAGTAAGAGTTTCAATCTGGGTGTGGGATTTGATGCTGGCTGGCTGTCAGCCCACAGTGATATAAAGTAGATTTCTAAATACTGAGCTGAATCTAAAGTTCACCGTAAGCTTGCCATACTTTTCCTACTCTTATAGTCTGGCCTCATATGGAAACAGTGTACAATGCATTGTACCCCTCCAGGTAATGCCACGCGAGCCTGCATCATTCTCAACAGCAAGGCAATGTTTCCTTGCTATAGTCAGCTAACTGCTCCCTGAGGAAGGGCAGTCATTACCGTAAGCATCGGATGATGTGATGCACGCTACGCTAGAATGATACACTTCCAACAAGACCTCGAAAGGCAAGGTTAGTGGGTGGTGCTGAAGAAAATCTTTCAAGTTAATCGGAAGTGCGGACATCAATACTGCACAGGGTGTGAGCACTGCAAATTCCTGCCTGTCCCTGACAGTCAAAGGTTAGAACACATCTGTTATGTGGACCACTCTCGGGAGGGTTTGCCAAGTTCCAAGCACAGCTGCAGAACCTGGCTTAGCTGGACTTGATAACTCGATAGCTACAGTTTTGCCTGGTTAGATGTTTAACACGATGAAATTAACGCTTTCAATTTACAATTTAAGTGATTCTTATAAGTCCTTACAAGAATTTTTATAAGGCTCTTGATTAAAAATGAGAGGTGGGCCCAGAGAGACTGCTCAGTGAGTAGAGTGGGTGCTTCAAGCCTGAAGCCCTGAGTTCAGGCCCCAGAATCCACACAACAGAAGTTAAGAACAAACTCTTTCAAATTGTCTTCTGGCCTCCGTAAGCACAGGGTGGTCCATGCGACACACGAGATATAAATCAAGTAAATAAATAAAATAAATTAAACCCCCAAAGTGGAAGATCCTTAAGAATAATATTCTAAGGCTTTAAGTGAGTTGCTTATTTCGCAATATAAATGCCAAAATTATTAATGTACAATTCTAGTGGGATGCTTTGTAAATGCCAAGCTGTTCATTAAGGAAGCTTCATTCTTGAAATACACATAGAAGTGTGACAAAATGGACTAACTGGTCAGAATCCAAACGATCCTCTGGGAAAATCAATGTGCAGCCTACAGAGAGAAAACAGAGTGCCTAATTCTACAATGACCCCTTTCTTTCAAAAGGGAGTCGAAAAGGACAGCTACCTACCTAGGTGTGTAGGTCTATGGACAGGTGTGTAAGCAGGGAGGGTTGAGACACATTCTCAAACGTACCAGATGGTCAACTTCTTCTCAGGAAGGAAAAAAATTCCTGCACTTGCTATGTGCAGTCATGGGCATCTTCGCTTTATTTCCTTCATTTTCTCATGTTGTTTTACTCACCAACTGGAAATTACTCACTTTATGCTGATCAATGAGAGTCCGGAGAGCATCCTCATCATCCGGGAGAGCACCGTGGAAACGCAGCGTTTGCTCTGCTTCCGCCAGCCACTCCAGGAGGGCGTGGACCACAGAGTGAAATTCCTCTGCCTAACAGTTAACACATACACACACAAAGTAAGATATCCAATATACCTGTTAGTAACATTTACAGGACTGTAAACATGCCCCCCCCATGACAAAAGTCTTAATTATGCACATTACTCCCATTAAGAAAATAGTGATAAATGTCACTGTATTTTACAAATATAAGGAGAGATGTGATACACCAAGAAGGCCTACAGGAAGACTAGCTCACCATTCTTGAAGCTTAGCATTAGTTGAGTGGCAGCTAGTCAGGCTTCCAAGCTGAGACATTGCTCAAACAGGACTAAGCAGAGATTAGCAGATACCTCTGCTAAGTACTTTAAGTTCTTAAAGTAGGAAGCAGGAAGAAGGGTCCAGACTTCCTTGATGACCAATCGGGAAGAGGATGAGGACGGGATCCCCTGGTCTATCAGAGCCGTTCTTGCTGAGGCCCCAGGACTTCACTGACTACACCTAGCTATCGTTTATGTGGACTTTACCTGACGCAGGGCTGCTTCTAACCGCGTCTGCTTTGATATAGAAAGTGCACACACAGTCTCCCAGCGGGTGCTTAATTCCTGCATCTGGACCTTGACCCAGGAGGAGTCATCCCGGCTGCCTTCTATGAGCTCTCTGGCTGAGCGCTTCAGTGCCTGCACGCTGCTGGTCCTCTTCCCCAACTCTTTTTGGAAGACCTAAGGAAACCACATTAACTTTGACCAAAGTTAACTTTTAATTACAGAACAAACAGCAATGCACTGTTGTAAGATACCTATGTATATAAAAACACCACATATACAGGCCTATAGCCATTTTTGGCAGAATCTTCACAAGGTAAGAAGTAACTCATGGCTCCTCTTTGAGGACTTAACACTGTTTCAGATAGATGTTTTTATATCCAGTAACATTCTCATAAGGGAACAGGATTTTTTTAAATGGCATATATCAGATGTAAATAATGGTGATCTGCCTTCTCAATTTCAATTTTATACACACACACACACACACACACACACACACACACACACACACAGAGCAGCAAATTCCTTTTTTTTTTCCTGAGTCATGTAGCGGAGGATCCCAAGTCTTCTCAGGTCATCAGTGTGGCTGCCACAGTGTGCATGCTGGCTACCTACTGGTCTGAGAGACAAGTGACAGAGACAGAGGACAGAGCAATCCTGGTGCACACTACTGGGTCCAGAGAGAACAATGAATCCGACAGAGTCATGTGGTCCTTTCTTCTATGACTTGCCCTTTCCCCATAGCACCTTAAGCATCAACCCATGCTTTCACAGTTTAGGGGACTGAATTATGACCTGTTGCCTCAGTGGGAAGGCTTTGGGGGCTCCTACCTCCCTCTCTTAACTTAGGCAAATTTAAAAGTGATATGCCATTAAAAAGAATGGCTTCTTTGGGCTACTCTAGGACATGAAGTTGAGCCCAAGACTCTTTATTCTTTAATCTAAGTGTCTGTATATAAAACCAGATATTCGGATAACCAGTTTTCTATCTACAATAAAATTGTTTTAGTTTTCAAAAAAGATCATCCCCAGAGGGAGCTTATCCAGGGCAATCCAAACAGATTGCGGTGAACAGTGACAGGCTTCGGTCTGACAGTGTTCAAAGGTATGCAGCTACAGACAGACATACACACAATCAATACACACAGAAGGGAAATATCTACATATTCACTCGGGACAGGACTATCCAATAGTTTCAAAGGGGACTTTCCAAGGTCCTTTACATAGTTAAACTTCTGGCATCTTCCACCTACATTACTAATCCTTAACAAATAAATCATATTTGATGATTTTTAATGGGTAAAAAGTCTGCAAAGTGCTTCAGATAGTAAATATCTAGACAGGAAACATCAATATGGTATTTATGGAACACTACATCAGTAGTAACAGTACATCACCCACTATTCACTGAAGGAATGCCTAGCCATGTCTAAATTTATCACACGCAAGAATATTTTCTCCACTGAAAGTATTGTATTTTTTTTAAATTGCTTTTTGTGGGCCTGACCAATGCTCTTTAATTTCTGTACGTGAGACAGTATCTCATGGCAAAAGGTACCCTTGAACTTCAGCTCCTGTCTTTACCTCCCAGGTGTTAGAATTAAAGGTGTGGGCTACCCCACTGAGTGTGGGCAGTGCCAGGGCTCAAATCCAGCACTAAGCCAGCACCCAGCCAACTGAGGTACACCCCCAGCATGCTCTTTATTTATTCTGTTATTTTTTGTTAGTGTTAAGTATAATAAACTCTTCCTCTATGGGTATAATCATGGAATAGAAGCAAAAAATACCAGAATAAATGTGCAAATACATCTAAAAAATTTAAACAATGGTTTAGAAAGACCAAGCATGTCAGAATAGCGTAACTGAAGAAGCATGAAGAGAACATTTTAAAATAAAATACACGTTCTGAAGTGAAAAAATCACAGCAAGGAGACACATCGGGAAATGAGGCAAAGCACCATAAGCTGTCTGCAGATGAGTTCAACTCTGGTGTCTTAGCCATGCTTCGTGCTGTTCTGAAGGCCTGCCAAGTTGCATTATATCTCGGGATTGTAAATTAAGATCTCAGGATTAGAGGGATAGCTCAGCGGTTAAGAAGGCTTTCTTCTCTCCCCTGAGAACCCGAGGTCAGGTCCCAGCACCCATGTTGGGTGGCTCACATCCATCTGAACTCTAGCTCTAGAGGACCTGACATAGTCCTCTGGCCTCTGGGTGCAACCACACACATGAGCATACACATAAATAAAAATAGAAAAGACCTCATACTTACTGCCAGCTGGAAACCTCAAATATATCCTTAATATACAAGACCATTTGACATATGCATTAGGAAATCAAAAGGAAAGCTATTTTCTTAAAATAAATAAATCTCTGAGCATAGGCTGTTAATTCATATATTACTACTGTTCAAGAGGATCTATTCAAGACCCCTTGGGAGTGTCCCAGATCTGTACACCTAGGCGATGACTTCCTTCCAAATCACTAAATGAATGGTTTTGAATTTTATCACATAATTGTTTGAATGAAGATCTAAAAAGGGCCATGAAACGAAATTGCATTTCAAGTCTAAAGGAGACATCGATCAGGTAATTAAAAGAACAGTACTTCATTGATTAAGCGACTGCCTCCACCCCCATCACTTTTAAAGATGACTTCCGGATCTGCTCAATCCACACATTGCAGTAGGAAGAGAGTGATGTAGTAAGACACTCTCCCAGTCTGAAAAGGCTGCTATACTGCTTGTATTCTTTTCAGTACTGTGAATAAATAACCAAACAACAAAATAAAAAGAAAGCTCTGGATTGCAATACCTTGTGATTGTCAATCAGGTTCATCACTAAATCAATGTCTCCATGGACAGGCTGGTCTTCTGCCAGCTGGGGCTCAACTCGATATAGCCAATCAATGAGGGCCTGCAGGGCATCTGTGAATTGTCCAGAAAATAATAGGGCCTCCTCCAATTTGTTTTGTCTGGGAAAAAAAGGAGATAAATTAGCTTCTAAAGTTTCCCAATGATGGCTGGGGGTCCTGAAGCAGAAGAGTGAGTGGTCTTCACTGTTTCCTCTGCTCTCCTTAGAAAATACTTTTCTCTTTTATTCCTTTAAGTACATGCCTGACAGCTGTTACAGAAAAAGTCCCTTAATCACATCACTGCAAATCACCGATCCTTCTAGAGTCTAAATAAACACATGCATTTTAAAGTTTTATTTAAAAGGATTTGTTTATTTACTTGTATGTGTGAAGTTGCTTAGAACAGAACATTCTATTTCCTCTTGATATAGGTTGAAAATCTATAATCCAAACTCCAAAACTAAAAATTCCCCAAATCTGAAAATTTTCATCACCAACATGATAACACAGAATCCCATACAATAAAACTCTGCACCATATATGCTTTTACTAAAAACTTAAAAAATCGGTTTTCTAATTTTAGTCCTGAGCCTTGGGATCCTGTGAGGAAGAAACATGGTGGAAGATTAGCCTAGGAGATTATGACAAGAATGAGTGACTCCATGCTGTGAGTCAAACCCAGGACTGTTACCTCCCAAAACACATCATCAAGAGAAAGCCACTAAGGAGGCTGTCACACACCACCATAAAAGACACCCATCCCAACAGATGATCAATTCTCAATAGAGAAATACAAGAAAAATTAGTTGGCAGCCTCAGTAACAGATTAGATCAGGCAGAAGAAAAAAATAACAGAGCTTGAAGACATGTCTTCTGAATTGTTAGTGTCCAACAGAAAGAACAAAAGAGAAGTAGAAAACCATGGAGAGAGAAAATGCAAGAGCTCTGGGATACCCTGGAAAAATGAAATATTCCAGTCATGGCATAGCTGAGGAAGAAGAGTACAGGCTAGGGACACAGAAAACCACTTCAGTAGAATGACAGCAGAAAACTTCCCAAACCTTGGGACATGGACATCCAGGTACAAGAAGCATTTAGAACCTCAAACACACATGACCATAGAAGTACATCACCGTAACATACTACATTTAAGTTGTTAAAAGGACAAAGAAAGAATATCACAATCTGTGAGAGAGAAATCTCTAGTCACACATAAAGGTAAATACAGCAGAATTTCTCAGAAGGACTCCAAATGCCAGGAGGGCATGACATGGTTTATTTTGGGTCCTGAGAGAAAATAACCCACCAACCAAGACTGTTGTACCCAGCAGGTTTGTCCTTCACAGTCAAAGGAGACGTCAGGACCTTCTGTGGTAAGGGAACTCACGACCACTAGACCAGAAGTACAACAGACGCTTAAGGGAATCTGGTACCCAGAAACAGAAAGAATTTAGTAAACACCATCATTGAGAACATGAATAAATCCTGCTAGGAGAAGACATGTGCCAATGAGGAAGAAAGTTAATACCTGTATACAGTAACACGTACAAGGGAAAGAGGAAGAAATAAGCAAACTACATTCAAAGCTACTAGAAGAAAATCAGAATGAGATGTAAGTTTATGTGCCAAGTGTTGGAACAGCACCTGATTTTCTAAAAACCAAACATGACTAGACGTAAAAAGGAGATTTAGGCCCCACTGCAACAACAGGTGACTTTAACACCAATAATAACTTTGCATAACAGGAGAAAACATCTCCAAATCACATGACAGCACAAAAGACTTCATGTATCCCAGGAGACCTAAGCAAAACCACATTGGAGCCAAAGTGAGCCATTGGGATAAAGCACTTCGGGATGTTGGCACAGGTGGACTTCTGAGATGAGACTTCAGAAGCAGAGAAAACAAGAACAGACACCTGGAATTACATCAAAGGCTCTGCCCAGCAAAGCAGACGGTCTTCACGCCCTCACCTACAGAATCCAACAGTATATACTGGTTTGAATGAGAATGGAGCTCATAGGCTCTTATCTTTGAATACTTGGTCGCAGCTGCCTGAAGGAACGGCCTACCTTTCCACAGACTTTCCACATACAGTGTCCCACTTGTCCCTGAGTTCACTCAGCATGTTGTCCAGCTTCAGGTTGTCATCAGCCAGAGAGGTTTTCTCCTTCAGGGAACGTCCAGTTCGATTGGTGGTATCATAGACAGAATGTTTACCTCCGAGTGATTTCTGAAACTCCTACATATTTAACAAGAAAAGAGTAAGTTTCTGCTTGGAACTACTTGTTTACCAGTAGGTAGAAAGTGTTAAGAACAGGATCTTCTTTAAGTCTGGGCATTCGGTCATTTCTTCCCTACATCATGACCAGTCATGAATCTCCACATTAACTGTCATTCACTGCAAAGAGAAGCTTCTTTGCTCAAGGCTGAGGGCACCACTAGCCTTTGGGTATAAATATAAATATAAATATTAAGGAGGCACTGTGACATGTCCATTTAATGAAACAAAGATAGTATGTTCATCTTTTGTGTCTATGACCTCTGAGCCATGGGTCTTTGACCAGATCCCTAGTAAGAGACCTCACACATCAAATCTCAACTCCGCTGGTTACTCCCATACCAGTCATACCACTATTGCATTGGTAGGCATACTCTGCCTGGCAAGTTCGTATTGTAGCATGCAAGCTGCATATGACTCCCTCCAAGTCCCCCCAAGAATTGTGGAAGAGACGGCAGAAAGAATATGAGCTGGACAATGGGGAAGAGGGCCATGAAACAGTGTCTTACGGGTATGAAAAGCCATGGCATACATAAACTCACAGCAGCTGCAGTTGCTTACACAGGATTTGCATAAGGCTAAACCCCAAAATGTAAATATTTAGTCACAGGTTGGGGAGGGGCCCATGAAGCCTACCCCAATCTAGGGGAGTTATTGGTAAGAGATGGATACAATCGGGGGTGAGGAAGTCACTACCTTTAATAATGTAATGACTGAACTGTTATTCATGATCCACTGGCTAGATCTACACTCATGTCCTCATGGGTGGCCCTTGTTAAACTCAGTGGGTCACAAAGCAAAAAATAAAAAGAAAAGTGTGAAGGGGACTTGGTGGGAGGAGGGAGGTTTACTGGAGGTGGGAGAAGCATGAGAGAGGGCGAAGATATGAGTATAACCAGAATGTAGTGTAGAAATGTTCGAAATAACCAAAGGACTATTCCTTTCATTTAAAGGAATTTCATTTCATTCACTTTCGTTTAAAGAGGCATCTCTAACCAATGGAGGCCTGGCAATGGAAGACATCAGCAGGCAATCAAGCCTGATAACAGCATTGTTCTGTGCAGGGATATCCCAGGACAGAACGGAATCTTAAACCTGACAACCCAGGGCTTGCTCTTTCTCTTAGAAGCTCAGAAACCCTAAGAGTATCTGTGATTATCGAGAAAATTTCAAAGCAAAACAAATCCTTTATCTTTTTGTTTGTGGAGATGGAGATTTCTAAAACTAGGACCTTGTGCAAGGTAGTTGACCATAGAGTTACTACATCCTCAGCCCAAATACTTTTGGAGACATAAACCATAAGCTCTGCAATAACCGTGATAAAATGGAACTGCCAATCAATGACTGAAAGGTTTCAGAGAGGAAAACGTGGCCACCTATGCATGAGTCCAGCCTGGACAGGGCGATCAGATAATGTAAACCTACTATAGGTTTATGTTGTTGTCAGGTATCCTTGTTCTAATGTAGATAGTCACAATGAGGATCCAGGGAATTTTGTCTGTGAGCTAGGAAGTCAGAACTGCCATTCTAGAGTCTGACGGTTAGACCATTTGGAAAACCTTTATCTGTTCTCTCCAGCTGTAAAGTCTTATCTCCATCTTGAAAGAGTGTCAGATTACTTTTCCAGGATCAAACAGCTATCATGCTGTGGTCATTTGAATGTAACTGGCCCCATAATCTCATAGGGAGTGGCACTATTAGGAGGTGTGGCTTTGTTGGAGGAAGCATGCCATTGTGGGGGTGGGCTTTGAGGTTTCCTGTGCTAAGGATACTGCTCAGTGTCTCAGTTGACTTCCTGACGCTTGCAAGATGTAGGACTCTCAGCTACTTCTGCAGCACCACGTCTGCCTGAACGCCACACTCTCTGCCATGCTGATAACGGGCTAACCTCTGAAACCGTAAGTGAGCCACCTCAATTAAATGTTTTCCTTATAAGAGTTGCTGTGGTCATGGTGTCTCTTCACAGCAATAGAAACCCTAACTAGGACATGTGCTAATGTAACATCTATTTGGTACCACTCTTTATCTGTTAGTTATGGTTTTCATGTTTATGTATGTATGTGTGTGAGGAAATGAATTATTCTTTCCACACAACTCAATAGTACTTATAGAACCAGGACTGTGTTTGTGGGTCTCTCAGTACCATTTCCTAGCTAGCAGGTATTTGTAAGTATTTACAAAAAAAAGAGTAGAAAAATGAGATCACTGCTGCTGAAGATGCACTCTCAGGAATAAAAAGAGAGAAAGGTCCACTTAGTGCACACTTTCTAAGCTCATGGGACAGCAAGGTGACAGCAGCAGAGTGACTTTCAATGCTGGCAGCACACTGGAATCACACCAGATTGTGAAGTGCTAGGTAACAGGTATCACCACCCTCTACAGCAGTGGTCCTCAACCTTCCTGATGCTGTCACCCTTTAATACAGTTCTTCATGTTGAGGTGACCCCCAACTATCAAATTATTTCGCTGCTGCTTCATAATTGCAATTTTGCTACTGTTATCAATCATAATGTAAACATCTGCAATGCAAGATATCACGCGACCCAAAAGTTGAGAACTGCAGCAGATCTCAAGGTTATAACTACTCAGTTCATTTTCATTGCATTTTAAAAGCTACTCTTTAAATGGTTTTAGATGACCAAATTATTTATTTAGTCTAATAATAGGAGGTAGACACATCAGAAAAAAAATTTAAGAAAGAACACAATTATAGTGTCCCACTATTTTTACAGTTTGCTACCAGTGAAGACTGTGTTTTCATGATATTCTGAACAGAATGCTTGTGTTTAGAATCAAGGCATTGACATGGTTTGTCTCCACACAGCGGACACATACTAAACAATTTATTTGAGTACAGATAGATTAGAGCTTTCAATGACAGAAGACCTCCAATGCTGGTTAGGAAAGTTGTTCTTTAAAATTAGTTTTATGGACTGTCTTAAGATATGTCTTGGAGAAATGGTAGACACTGATAATAAATAACGTTGGGTAAAATGAAGACTCTAATATTCTCTGCATATTCTTTTTTTCTGGGTTTCTCTAGCTTTAAAATGCAATGCCACTTTTGTAAGGTTACATAATATCCACATATAAATTCAAGCAAAGCATTTTATTTTGAGCAGAAGGCTAATTTTTCCATTAGAGGAGTACGTATGATGCTGGCCGCTGTGGCAGCTCACAGGAAGAAGCCATCAGCAAAACGAGCCAATCATAAAGCCTCATCTGCCAGAGGGTACGCGTGTTTCCTCCTCATCCCCTGATCATGACCCTCTTGGTCATGATTCAAGGGTCGTGATTCACAGAACACATGTGAAGACGACATCTAGATTTTTTGAGCAAGATAAATCTTAAACTATTCTACAATTTTTCTAGTCTTTTAAAATGGCCATGTTCTTCTAAGCAGTAATTTACATGTGGAGGTCTGAAATTGTAAAACTGTTCATAGTAATGAGGCTCAGCTGCTCACCCCACACCTTCACCCACATGACCAGTGGCCACTTCATAGCACACAGGCACAGACACAAAGGAGCTGAGCAGAAGAGGTAGAAACATGCTCTTTGAATGACTCCTGGAAGGAGTATAAAAGGAAAATATCTTTTGAAACACTGTTTCTACATTCTTCTATCTCATAAAGAAGCTGGTAAGTCTTTGAGAGAAGGAATGGAGTTTTACACACACACACACACACACACACACACACACACACACACACACACGCATGCACACATTCTTGATACTGTCAACTTCTCCTACCTGTCTGTTTGGAAGGATCTGTTGACTTACGAGACAAGGCTTTGCTATGTTCTTAGCCTGGCTCCCTGCCTCAGTTTCCCAAGCAGCTGGGATTAGAGATCCACACCTCTGCACCTGGCTCTGTACACCTTAAACTCCAGATTTTTCTCCAAGGTGGGACTGTTCCATTAAAGAATGCTAAGTTAAGAGGGCCACCACAGAAAGCTGAAACAGTGGCGCTCACGTGGTTCTGCGCCATACTGTAAACACCCGTGTTTTCTGATAGCCTTAGCCAATCCTTGTGAAGAGGTCATTTGAGGGGCCGTGACCCACATGCTGAGAACCACTGTCCTAGACTGTAGACGAGACATCCAGGTTTGACTCCGTTCTTTCTTTTAGCAGCTGCAGCCTGTCTTTTTTTTTTTTTTTTCTATTTTGGGGGCGGGTCTTGTGATGAATACACGCACGGACAAGGAAGAATTAGCGGTGGTCTTGAAACGCACACTGAGTGTGCTTTTTAAACGAGAAACTCACCTTGTGCTGTGCCAGCTGTGTTTTTATTTTGTCTGGATCATTGGCGATTTCCAGTTCAGAATCCAAACATTTTTCTGACTCGTCCAGCCATTCCATTAGTTTACTCCAAGCTTCGTGGAACTGGTAAAGAGACCCACATTTATTCAGAAAGTGGTGAAGTACACAAGGGTTGAAATTTAGTGTATTATAACACAGAAACGATCACCAATGGATATACTAGAAATCATCAATTCAGACTGTCCCCTGAAGACACTGGGTAATGTGTCATTAGCCAACGTGGCCTGCTCCACTGGACACGTGACTGTGGCCTGAGGTCATGCGGCTGTAATTCAGTCAGCATACCAGCTTACTGAGTCCAGGAAAGAGCCAGTTAAGGAGCTCTGGGAACCCCACCACCATACTGCCTCCTTTTGCTCAACAGTTAACACAAACTCTCAGGAAATATCTGTTTTGTTTTTTGTTTCTCTGCCTCTTTACATAGCTTGAGATTTTTCTGTGCTAAATTCCTATGTTAAGAAAAAGAAATAAAAGAAAAAAGTCCAACACTTGTGAATTATTCTTTAAACGTGGCAAGAACAAAAAAGGCTATCTTCTTTTAACACAGGAGGCAGACAAACACCTCACCTCTGCTCTCAGAGCCCCACTCAGCGCTGACCCACCCGTGTGGACTGATATGCACAATCACTGCTACACTAGCATTCTACCGGTTTAATTCTGTTGGCCAACCAGGAGCTCGAAAACATCCTGGGTCAGCACATGTCTGATTCCAGCCAGTTTATCTTCTGCTTATCTTTCAGAAGAGCAATCAGATACAAATTCTGGATACCAGTTATGAAACTGGTTACACAGCATTTCTTATAATAAATTTAAATAAAGAGCTACATAACAAAAGCTAAAGAAATAAGCATCACATCCCCGTACACCCAAACCCACTGATAATGAAGTAACAAAAGCTGTACAACCTACAACAAAGATGTGTGAATTAATGTCACCTCCCATAGCCTCCTAATTAATTTAACTACTCAACTCAGAGCGGCACGGAGTCACATGGACTCACAGGCTGCCAGAGTGCACTAGAGAGCACAAATCACAGACTCGGCCTCCCTGCCCAGCACATCCCTCACATAGCACCAATCAATTTAAATGTGAAGGGGGGGAGAAAAAAAAGAGCCAGGACAAACTCATGATAGTCAGAGAGCTACCATCAGTACATGAGTCAAAACTCGGAAGAGGAAAGGCATGACAGGAACAGCCTGATGGGGTGACAGGTAGTTTGGCTCTAAAACAGGTGTGCAAACAGGCTGCTGAGTGGTGTAAATACACGGGCCTGGAAGTTCACCCAACCTCCAAAGCGATGCCTAAGTCCCAGAAATGGGTCAAAGGCTATCCATTCGCACTGGAAGCAGGAAAACAGAAAGCTGGTCAACAAAACGAGACCCTAACATTGGTTAGAGGGAGAAAAGGCAAGCAGCTACTAGTATCCAACACGCCTTCGTAAATCAGCTGTTCATAACTCCAGAAACACCTTCGGAGAGGAATATGTCAGGTTCAGAATTAATATTGTCTGGCAGAACCATTAGAGACTGACTCTATTTCAGAGACCAAACTTCTCACTCAGGAAGGGCTTAAGACATTTCTAAAGCCTTTAAATTCATACTGCTAGTTTTAAACACCAAATGCCAGAATCCTGTAAACACCTTCCGGCATCACCCAGTGAGCCCAGCTCTCCAAACAACACACTCCAACGTTACCAATGCCGGACAACAGGAGCCGGATGAGGCAAAGGTAGAAACCACAAAATTCAGCCTCAATATTACATCGCTTCTAGGAAAAAAAAAAATTAAAAAATTCTCTGCCAAATAAGGTGGCTATACATCCCCACCGGACAGAAAGATGTGTAATTTTCCTCTTGTCTGTGGTTAGTTCCGATGCATGTTAGTTAATGACAGGTTAAGAGAGAATGGAAAGCTCTCTGTGAGGTTTGTGAGAGTCCCTAAATTAAACTAAAAGCAGCCCCCAGAGATTCAAATAATTAACTTCAAGTGGGATGGAGCTATACGAAATCTTTGGGAAGAGAGGGATGTCAACAAGAGTTATGTCCCTCAGGAGGCACTGGGGAGAACATAGGTCTGGTCCTCAGCTCTGATGTGACCAAAGCTTGGCTTCCAGAGTCCGCAATAGAAGAGGGTCTGGTGCCCCTGTCTGAGTAGGAGACTAGGGGTTGAAAGGAAAGGGGAAAAAAATAAACATACTGCAAAACAAAAATCCGTATGTTCTTAAAGGGCCTTGGTGATCATCTATGAAGTTGAGCTATTTATAGCTTCTCAAGATGAGTCCCCATGGCCCAACGTGGCTGCCAGGACAAAAAGGTGACGTTGTGGAGAGTTCAAAGGCAGGCCACTGCCCTTCCAGGAAACAAACACCACGGCTTGTTACAGTAAAAGCCCCGCGATCCCACATTTTTCACAGCTTCAGCTCCCTGACTGCCAAGGTCAGGGAGCATCACCCAAGGTTACTACCTGCTTGGCCCTCTTCCTGGCGTCGTCCAAGGACCTTCCTCTCTCCACTAACCGCTGGACCACCTTCTCCCACCGACTCTGCACGCTGATGAGCAGGTTCTTGATGAGCACCACATCCTGTTTCTGACTGAAGTACTTCAGGTGGGTCCCAGTTTTGTCTAGCTCTATTATCTGCTCACGGTGAGAATTCACCTCGTTGGCGAAGACCTTTCCCCACAAAAAAGGAACATAATTAGAAACAAGGGGAAATGGATTGACGTTGAAAGTGTACGCCTGTCACGATGCTTGCAGTGATGGACAAAGAGAAGTTCTCAGGTGGGGAGGGTGAGGGGTGAGTCCAGGAGGAATTGGGGGAGGGGCACGTAGGAACTTTTTGTATCTGTATGAAATTCTCAAGGAATAAAAAAAAAAATACATCAAAAAAGAAAGTTTTCCAATTACTAAACGTCTCTGGAAGTCAGGCGCTTCCCACTGGAGTTCCCACGTACCTTGTGCTCATCAATTTGAAACAAGATTGTGTCCAAGATAAGACTTGGCCGAGAAGCCACATTCAGGGTTTGTTCGGCCTGGGTAAGCCAGTTGATGAAGTCCTGGAGGGAATTGTGGAAGTCCATCGCTAGGTGGAGGGCCTCTTCCAATTTAGTCTGTAAAGGAAGATGGGTTAGTATTTGGTGCTCGTGGTAGTTTGCTGTGTTTCAGTTTAATCAAATGGCATTCCTGGTGGGGGTTGCTGCTCTGTGAGGACATGGCATGTGTTCCATCAGTGATGGCTACAATCTATTAGCCAACTGTTTTTTGCTGCATTAAGCAAAATTCCTGAGATTCCCTAGATTATTTTTCTATTGTATAAAAGAATGATAAAATGCATACAAGTCTCATCCGTTTTATGCGAGAGATTATAAAACTTAAGCACAATCCTATCCTCTTTCGTTTAATTTGTGATCAGAATACAATTATTTGTAACCTAGAACTTGAATGGTTCATATTTTAAAAACTGCCCGCGTACAAACTGAGTAACACCTGACCTGTGATAAATCTTTATCTGTACTGTATCTCTGTTCTCCGGGGTAAGAATACCATGTTTAACTTCATGGAACACCCAGTGTATACCAAAAATATGGACACGAATCATGAAAATGCCACTCCTGGTAGCTAGGAATAAAACCCAACCCAAGCACTAACAACAGGCAAACTCTGCTCTGCTGTACCCATCCAGGCACGTACTTTCTTCTCGTTGAGTTTGCTCTTCACCGATTCCCATTTCTCTTTCAAGTTGTTTATGTCTTGGTCAATGTTTGTCTCTGCAGATTTGGGGCATCTTGCGAGCATCTGCTGCCCTTTCTGCATCAAACTCTTGTATGTTTCTTCTTTGATGTCAAAGGCAGTGCAGACTTCCTAAAATGAGATGTCCCCACGTCACATGACTTGCCAAAGAACAAAATTTAACAGTTACATTTTTTTTTCATTTTTTAAGAAAAGATTTACTTGTAATCCGCATGAATGTTCTATCTGCTTGTACGTACAAGCATCACGTGCATGGCTGGTGCCCATGGAGGTCAGAAGAGGTCGAGTGAGGGTATCAGGCCCCCCGGGACCTGGAGTTACAGACGGTTATGAACTGCCATGTAGGTGCTTGGAAATGCACCCGGGCCCTTGATAAGACCAATGAGTGCTCTTCACCACTGAGCCGCAGTCCTCAGAGTCTTTTTTTCTTTTTTTTTTTAGGTCCATTCATTCTAAGCCCCTTATCACATGTTTATCTTTCTGCTTACAGAACAACCCTGACAGACAGCTGTACTCTACTCAATACTGAAATAGTACGTATGCTTATAGCCACACCCTGTCTCCTGAGAAATCTACCACTGCATGCTGCGTGCTAAGGCCTCAAGCAATGACTGGCATGCTGTCGTGAGGGGTCTCGCTGCACACTAACAAGTAAGAGCTGCGATGCTGCGTCAGCAATTTCATTTCTCTGAGTATTTCCTCCTCTGGAAACGGAGGGAAACTTCTGTGTCCTTTTTGCCATGATATAATAATTGAAAAAAAGTTACTGGTACAGTCTAATCCTGTACTCGGGAAACATGTAATGGACAGAAAAAAAGAATCAGTACAGAAAGATGAGCACGTTGATATAAAGATTCCCAGATTAGTGGAGCCACATTTGAGATACCATTTTCATTTATAAATTTTTAAAAGTTGCCAATTAGACTGCTGTGTATATCCTCTATGGTGACTACAGGAAAATATTGCTAAATTCAAAGTATAACACCAATGAAGCAATAGTTGTAATTCGTTAAAAATTAAAGAACTCAATTTTTAGCACACTGATTGAATTATAACGTGGGCTGAATTACAGTTCTGATAGAAAGTTATACATTCCACATCTTACTGATATTTTCAGCTTAGGAACTTTTTAAAAATTGAGCCAAGTTTTATAAAATTAACCATTTGAAGTAGACTATTTAGTGATCTGAGTGTAGTCACAATGCTCACTAACTACATTTTCATATTCCTTCGTCCCTGAACACGTCGACAGTTTCATTTTTACAAGAGCATCACATCCCGAAGCAGCCCCGGGATGTGGCTACTCCACATTTTGTTCTCATCTTCATTGCTAGCACAACCAGAAGGAAAGAAAACTACCGCCACGGCATTGCAGCTTTAGCACCTGCCAGGAAAGATTGGTTTGTTTATTTATTTACTTGGTTTTTCGAGACGGAATTTCTCTGTGTAGACCAGGCTGGCTGGCCTTGTACTCATAGATACCCTCCTGCCTCTTCCTCCCTAGTGCTGGGATTAAAAGCGTGCGCCACCACGCCCAGCTTAATTTTTAAATTTACGTGTACACGTGTGGGTGCATGTGTACCACATGCGAGCAGGCGGCTGAGGAGGCCAGAAGGTGATATCTGAAACCCCGGAACTAGGGCTACAGGTGGTTGTGGGCGGTCATGCAGGTGCTGAGACATGAACCCCGGTCCCCTGAGAGAATAACAAACAGTCTTCACTGCTGACTTATCTTTCTAGGTCCTCTTTAGATTGTAGTCAAGGGAATCTTATAGGGTTATACAGAGTTCATTTTGTGTATCCCACCCAAACTAAGTATTTTATACACAGTTTTCTGAAAGTTCTTAAGATGAGCTCTCTGCTTTCAAGTTCTTATATTTTTTTTTAAGTGTTAACACTCTGAAGATAGAATTAATTATTAATTTCCCAAGCATCGGTGGTTCAGTGGTAGAATTCTCGCCTGCCACGCGGGAGGCCCGGGTTTGATTCCCAGCCAATGCATGAAAACCTGTCGGGTGGTGGTGGCGCACGCCTTTAATCCCAGCACTCGGGAGGCAGAGCCAGGCGGATCTCTGTGAGTTCGAGGCCAGCCTGGTCTCCAAAGTGAGTTCCAGGAAAGGCACAAAGCTACATAGAGAAACCCTGTCTCAAAAAACCAAAAAAAAAAAAATATTAATTAGTTAATAAGTTATGAACTGTGTGAAAGCTCTGTAAGCATTTCCAGGGAAGCAATGAACTACTTGAGCTCACTGAGCTATTAAAAGTCACTCACGGTTTCACAAAGATGAGCAATCTTAGGTTACGAATCAGTAGGCAAGACGGCTTTGTCATCTAGCAAATGGGTCCCACCCAGTTGCAAGGAGCAAAGCCAAACCATAGGGTCACAGGCATATGACAAGTCTAGTCTGATCATTTTAGAGATGTTTCTTCATACTACTTATAACTTGGGGTGTGTGTGTGTGTGTGTGTGTGTGTGTGTGTGTGTGTGTGAGAGAGAGAGAGAGAGAGAGAGAGAGAGAGAGAGAGAGAGAGAGAGAGAAAGTGTGTGTTACTCAAAACTGCTAGACTTCTTTAAAACTTTTTTCACTGCTAAACGGTGCTGTTTCTGGCATTTGCACACAGTGATTTCTGCCACAAAACCTCATCTTTTCACCGTATCTTCTTCCATTACTATTCATGCATTACCAGGGCAAGAGCTGTAGAAAATACTGTACATACCATATGTGCATTAAGCTGCTCCTTGGCTGTTTCTGGCAAACCTCCCAGGGGTTTGGAGGCCAAGAGATGGCGCTCTGTGTCAGTCAGCCACTGTTGCAAATCTTCAATCTCACCATGGAACCCTTTGGCCTGCAGTGATTGGCAGTTTTAAGTCTGTGTCACAAGAACTATCACCATCACAAGGTCAACATGGCCCCAGCCTGCTAAGCCTCTCTCTGCATGGAGTAAGAAAGCCAGGTACCAGGACCAGAGGCTCACCACCTGAGCACTCCATCAAGAGAGCTCAGGACGTAAGAGTATTATGCTAAGAACTGGAGCGCTATCTTCCCATCGGCTCTATTCTTTATCCCACTTAGTTTTACTCCTCTCTTTAAAGTATCAACATGAAACCCTCATCTGTGAATCAATGAAGCAAGTCCACATGACTCTGGACTTGAGCCCCAGAATGAGCCTACGGCTCACTCTCTTCATTCACCTGGCGCAAGGCACTATCCAGCTGCTGCTTCCTTCGATCGGTTTTTTCCAAAATATCCTGCCAGCGTTGATTTAAAATTTTGAGCTTGTACTGGAGGTTGCTTGCTTCTTCTCCCGCGCTCGACGCAATGAGATCATTTCCTGCTTTGTTGACCGCTTCCACGGTGGACTGGTGGGCTAACACGTCGTTTTGGAGCACCTGAAAATGTTAACAGGACCGTTAGCTGGAAACACAGTGACGGTACTTAACAATGCTTGCTTTCCTTCTTCTTTTTAGGGGGTGGGGTGGGGTGGGGAGAGGGTCTCGTGTATCCCAAGCAAACCTTGAACTCAACACATAGCAAAGGATGACTTCGGACTTCTAACCCTTTTTCCACCTCCCAAGTGCTGGGAATACGGGCGTGGAATGCCACATCTAGTTTTAGGCACCGCTGAGGGATCAAACCTACTCTTCATGCATACTAGGTAAGGGCGCTACCAACTGAACCACACCTCTAGTCCACCGGACTTGCTTTATTTTCTAGTTGTGAGACAGTCTGAAACAAAAACCTCGTAACAAAGTTTCAATAGCAAGTTTTAAAGTGACAGACTTCCTTTAACTTTGGGGCTTCCTAGACAGATAGACCTTTAGTTAGATACCCCAGCAGCCCCAAAGAGACTGTACAAACGCTGCGGGTTACTCTCACTAGAATGACCTTGTCACTGATGTACTACATACTTTCGTAGTGATTATAATTAGATGATTAAAACATTTTCATTGATTCAAGTCCATTTTAATTTAATTTTAATGTTTTAAGGGATATTTTTACTCCCATATATTCATTTTCCAAATATAAAACTATCACATGCTTAAGACATACATTTCATAATAACTGTTTTGAAAGAAGAAATATATTCCTTTATTCTCTCATTGAAGGGAGGCTAGGACTACTAATTTGAAAGGAGTCCTTTCCCTTACGATAGTTAGGAGGTCATTAGAGCCCTACCCTACCACTCACTGATGTATGCTTGGCAGTAATAAAGAAAAGAATGTCATCTCTTATCCTATGCAAGACATCATACGTCTGGAGGGGAGTCCAGACCCAGGAGGCTTTCCAGATAAGGGAGACAGTCCCTGGAATACTGCCTTTCTGACTATTCAATCTGTTTCTGAGGTATCCGATGAGTCAGTGTTTTCCAAAGGCACAAGCCCAACTGAGTGAGAAGTCATATTCTAGAAAGCACGCACTTTGACATGGTAACACCAGGAAACACTTCCTCAAGGCCTGAGAGGTAAACACTGCCAGTGTTGACATTTACAGGACAATTGTACAAGATTCCTTCCTGTAATGCTCAGAGGCAGGGGGAGACCCCAA
>CABHPQ010002346.1:48792-80302 GCA_902168405.1 Peromyscus aztecus | reverse complement strand
TGTTATATTAAAGTCTGTTTTTTGCAGAATCCAGACCCTTTTGAGTCTGGGGGTGTAAATACCTCTGGACTGTTACTGTTCCTTACCACCTGGGTATACTTGATGGTATATATACTTGGCCTCCGGCTCTATGGTGGTACTGTAACAATTAGCTGAGTAGTAACTGGATAATAATAGGGGGATGGTGCCCAGCAACAGAAGGGTTCTGGGTGTCCCGGACTTTGGGATCCACCTGAGAGGCTGGCAGGGGAAAGGAAATGTCAGAGTTAGTAGGCTGAGTGGCTAGGAGGATGAGGAGAGGAGCTGCTGACGAGTCTGGAGTGAGGCAAATGGGGGAGCAAACAAAATAAAAGCTCCTACCTTAGCTAGAAAATCTCTTCTCATTAGGGGCACAGGGCAGGTTGGCACAACTAAAAATGTGTGGGTGAGAGGGATACCCCTAAAAAATATAATTAAGTAGAGGGGTCTGATAAAGTAGGTAAGGTTGTCCCCCTATCCCAACAATAGGGAAATGAGGAGAGGTGGGACCCCAAAACTCCCTCAGGACTGAGTAAGCAACCCCAGTGTCCAAAAGTAAGGAAATGGATCACTCTGATATTGTAATGGCTACCCTAGGTTCCCTGTGGGAGATGGCACCTCCAATCCTCACCCATGGCCAAGCCTAGGAAATCGGCTGGAGGATGGTCTTTGATGTCCCCATGCCACGAGGTGCACAGGGACAGTCAGCTGACTAGTGTCCCTCTTGGTGGCACTTTGGTAAGGCCCAGATGGTGGCCTGCATGGGGCAGGGCATGCACGAGCCCTCTACCATGATTAAAACAGGGACCTGGAGGCTTTGGGCTGCTGGTTGGATAGTGTGTGCTAGCATTTGGCAGTTCCATTTATGGGTTTTCTCATCTTTCCCATGGTACACCTTAAATGCTACTACTAAGACGGGTTCAGAGGCCCTCTCTTCACTTAATTTTAGCCCTGATATTGGGGAAACTGTGACACAAAGTGGGTTCTAAGGAGTTGTCTGCCCTCTGAGCTCTCAGGAACTAGGCTAGTATATTGTAAGAGAGCCTTTGTAAGCCATTCTAAGAAATGAGATGGATTTTCTTTCTTATCTTGAATTATCGGGAACCACCTTGACCCCGGGTGGATGGGCAGCATTAGTTTGATGAACCTCATCTGTGTGTGTCTTAGTCTACTCCCAAACTCATCTGTGATCCCCAGGGCAGTTCGAGAATGAGTGACAGGAGGAAGTGAAGGTGGGAGCCAGAGTTGGGCAGTTGGAGCAGCCTGATATTGGAGAGGAGGAGGCTAGAGGAGGAGCCAAAGGGGCAGACACCCTAGGAGCGGGAGTGGGAGGTCGGATAGGTGGAGGTTCATTGGCAGGGTCCAGAGCGGTAGTCAGAGACTCCTCAGGTTCAGGTTGCACAGCTAGGAGCATGTGAGCAGGAGAGAGGAATCAAGAAGGCAGGATTTGGAGCTTAGGTTAAAAAAAAATGCTTGGATACAAGGCAACTCTTTCTATTTGCCTGTTCGCTGGCAGAAGTTAGATAATTCCTGTAAAATATTGGGGTCCAAGGAGCCATTAGGTGGCCATTTTTTATTGTTATCTAAGGGATATTTGGGCCATTTCTCAGAGAAGGAGTGGTACTCAGAAGGAAGCCTTATTTCCCATGGCTGCAACAGAGAGAAAAATTAAAAAATAAAAAAACAAATGTGATCCATGATCACAATCTTAGGCATTCCCAAGATCAAGTGAGGATCAGTGATTGGCACAAGTCACCCAAGCTAGAAGGGTGAGGGCCAGGGCATACATAGCATGGGGACCCCCTGGGGATCTGACAGCCTTCAATGCTTTGTCAAGCGAGAGAATGAGGGTGGGGTGTATGCAGTCCCAGCTCTTTGCAGAGATTCAGTCTTCCCCTTCGTCCTTTCTGTCCTGTATCATTTTCACCTGCTCTCATAATCAGTGTCTCACATGCAAATGCACGCCTCATGGTCTCCAACCAACCTCAGTTATCCAGTAGGCATTGCAAACTTACAATATTTAGTACTGAATTCACAATTGGTTTTTTTTTTTTTTCTACTGGCTTTAAGTTTATTCAACATGAAACAATCTCCTCCAACTTTGTTGAGGTGGCTTGACCACATACATGCCCATATCTATGACCACACCTAATGTGGGGAATTAACAAGGCAACTCCACGTAGTTAAAAAGGAGGTTTATTTTGGGGGTAACTTACAGCCAGTAAAGGGGTTGGTTACAGGATCCAGGAGAGGTGAGGTACAGTCCAGTGGGGTTCTCTGGAGAACTCTGACTTGGTCTGCCATCCAGCATCCAGGATCAGGAGGAATCAAGAGGGCCGGCACGTCGGGATCTCAGGTCTTAAGGGCTCCTGTCTCAGCCCTGCCCCAGGGGTGGGTCATAGGTAGGTGGGACAGTTACTGAAGCCTCACTGGGGGTAGTACTTCCAGGTCAAAGCTGGAACAGCTCCCCACTACACACATCTATCTCTGAACTGCAATCAGTTGCTAAACCAGTCCCAGACTCAGTTTCCTTGTCAGTATCAGGGCACAGTGCTCCACACAGGTCTCTGTAGGGTTCCTTCTTATGAATCTTGCAGGTCCCTCACCCTTTGGACCTTTGAAAGGAGCCTGGTAATCTCAGGAGGGCTGATGTGCAGGGCGTCAGGGACGATCTCTGGAGGCAGGTGGAGGTAATCTCAGAGATCCTGCTTTGTTTGTAAGGAAGCAGTGGAAATGTCCCCAGGCAAACTGTTCTTTCATCTAGCCTTAAGGCTGAAGAACTGCATGGCCTTCATGACAAGAAGACTCGGCCTATCCTTGTCTGCTAACTTCTGATGTTTGGACACACGGACATCCTTCTTAGCTACCATCATTTCCTGCTTAAAAAGAAGTTCAAGAGGACAACCCAATTCTTTCTGGGCACCAACATCACAGTGGCTGTGGGGTCCAAGCCAGAGGTGGGAAAGCTTAGTTTCTTTTATGTTGCTCTGACAGAACAGTTCACAGCCACAGCTTCTGGGAAGGATTTATTTTGGCTCACACGTCCAGAGTGGCTTACTCCATCCGGTGGGACAGGCACGGCAGAGTTGTTGTGGAGGGAGAATGTGGCAGGGGCTCCTCACATTGTGACAGACCACATAGCAAAGAGGGAGGCTAGACACAGGGGTGGGGATAGCCATTAGGGGCCCCACTCACAGTACTTACCCCTGACATATAGGGCAAACCTCCTCCAGGTTACCCAGCCTCCTCAAACAGTGCCTCCAGCCAGATTCCAAGTAGTCAAACCATGAGCCTGTGGGGGACAGTTGAGATTCAAACCACAGAACAATTGTTCTCTCTCAAACCTTCTTGCTCAGTTGGTGGCAAGCCCATCCTTCCAGTCATATAGGTGGAAACAATGGTGTAGGCTGCCCACCCTATCCTCTGCTCTCCAAGTCTCTGATCAACATTCCTGGATATTCTTTTAGGGCTGCTTTGAACATTGCAGGACATAGCCATTTCTGACAACTGCTGCTGATGCCCTAGTCCTCCTGTCTCTGCGTATGACTCTTATCCATCCCCACTGTTGGTCTACTCTCAATGGAGCAACCTCAGAGGTCCTTTAAAAACACACCAGTAATGCCACTGTCTCAAGACACCCAGCGTCACCTCGCTACTCTCATTTCCATGTTCAAACTCTTGGAGTTGTTCCCCAAAGTCCTGATCATTTTCATCCTTTGTGTGTGTGTGTGTGTGTGTGTGTGTGTGTGTGTGTGTGTGGTTATTCATACCATAATAAACACATGCCGTATGCCTAAGCCACATTTGGAGTCCATGGTTTTGTCCCCTCTGGCCTCACTTCCTGTCGCTTGCTCCTTCTCTCCTTTCTCTTCACACTGGAGCACAGGCTCCCTACCAAAGTCACGACTCTGTTCTCTGCAGCCGATAGGTCGGCATGCTTCTCTGTGATTCTGGGATCTCTGTGAACATCCCCTTCTCAGAACTTATTATCTGCACAAAATAACAACCCTCTTGTCTGTCACCTTTTTTTTTTTGCTCGTTTTTAAAGTATAATTTTTGCTTATAACTTTCAGAAGTCACACTTACATGAATTTATCTGTATAAAATGGGTCCCCTCATTCTGGAGATCAGCTCAGTAAATTGGCCAAAGAGCTTTTACTCCTTATACCCTGGAACGGTGCCTGGGATAAATGTTCAGTTTTGCAAAGTTGCTCACTCATATGCTTAAAAACACGCAAATGTTAATTTCCCACAAGCTAAAGATATTAGTTATTGGGTAGAAATAGTCTATAAAGTAGAGTCTATTAATTGAAGATTATTTTTGGTCGCTATATTGTGAGCTTATCTGTACTCTTCCTTTTTCACAGCTGAACTGTAAAACAACAAGGCAGTACTTAGGGGAGGCCTAGAGATTAACTCATGCATGTGAAGTTATGAAACTTCTAGAGCAAGACCCTTTAAATTTATATATATAAATACATATATAAAATATATATATAAAATACCCATGAGGTTTTTATTTTTTCACTTTCATTAAAACTGATTTTTTTTCTCATACGATATATCCTGATTACAATTTCCCCTCCCTCTACTTCTCCCAGTTTCTCCCCACTTCCCCTCCTCCCCAGATCTACTCCCTTTCTGGAAAGAGACCCCTAAAGTGTGCACACATGGTATTTTCTTAATAGGTAGTTGTTATTAATGTTTTGCCATAAGATTAATGCATGTGTATAGTTAAAATTCAAATAATGAAAGAGTCAACGTGAAAAATATTCCTGAATTTGATTTCTAAAGGTACTGGTTTACCTACCATAGGTAACTGTGCCATTTTCAAAATAATCTATAGTTATTTACATACATGTATTTATTTAATGGTTCATTTAGTTTTTATATGAATAGGTGTCTGCTATGATTCTACGATGTACTCTGCTTAAAATGTGGGATCTTATATAGATATTTTCATCTCATCTAAGAAGGGAAAGTGAATTTCTGGGACACATTGATGTTTTAATTCATTTATTTTCCCCTACAAACTGTTTTCTTTTGCTGAAACTGCAGAGGGCACTACAATCCTTCCCTTTACCTGTGGGCAATGAAGCTCTTGTGTGGCCCAAATGTAAGGACTCGGAGAAGCTCACTATATCAAAATATGTATCAATTTAAATTATTTGTGCTCATATATTTTATACATTTTATATAACCGGGGGACAACCATTTGTTGTGATCACAGGCATGAGATCACTTTCTTTTGGGGCATGATTAAACATGTTTCTGTGACTAGAGTTAGCTCGACTGACTTTGGCCATTTCACAAGCTGGAAAATCATTGATCTCTGCCAGTCTTTGTTCTTTTCATCAATAAGATGGGGGGAGGGGGTTGGATGATGCGACAGACCTGACCATGTTGTTTTTTTGGGAGGATTATGGAAGGTTTTTGGAACTTTAGGATAGAAAAACTGTTGAATGTTGAGAGCTCAGTGGGCTGTTCTGTAAGAACCTGGAAAATAAGAAAGTTGAGAGCAAAGAGAAAGACCTTGGAGCACATAGCTCTAAACAAGATGTCTCCATCAAATCCCTCCTCTTAGAGCTCAGGGAAGAGGAGGCAGGAGTAGGGCAGACAGAGGGGATGGAGGACACCAGGAGACCAAGACACTCTAAAACAACTGAGCAAAGCTCACATGAATTCATACAGATTGAAAGAGCAATCATAGGGCCTACATGGGTCTGCTCCAGGTCACCAGCATATGTACTACAACTTTCAGTGAATGTGTGAATGAGTGAGTCTTTGATTCTTGTGACTGCTTTTGTGGCTTTTTTACTTTTCTGTTGACTTGTCGTGTCCAACTTCAAGGTGATGGTTTTCATTTTATCTTATTGTATTTTATTTTGTTATTGAAAAAAAGTTAAAAAAGTAGAGAGCCGTGCAGATGATGGAGGCCTGGCTTGTGAAGTTTCAGAGGGAAGTAAAGACTCTACCGGGCAATTTGTGTGAAGAGTCTGTGGTGTCTGCTCAACTGGAGCTGAAGAATAGGTTGTGATGAATAAGAGACCAGAACCACTAAAGTAGATGCTTTGCTTAGCTGAGACCATGGATGCTGGTCATCTGGGGATGAAGGATCAGCTGCGATTAAGAAGAGACCAGCATCATTGAGGTGAAGTCTTCTGGGAAGTGTTTCCTCAGGGTCAGCACACAGAAGCTGTGGTCCAGAGGCAGCCAAGGTGTACCTCCTGTTGTCAGCCAAACCTGGTAGTCTAAGAGTCACCCAGGTGGTACTAGTTTTGAAGGCTGAAGGAGTCATAGAGAACAACTAAGGCTTGGCTCTGTGTGGCAGTTCTGGAGTCCCCAGAGAGAGCCCAGGAGAGGTGACTGGTGAAAGTGCAGCAAGAAACCCCAACATTTAGATATACCAGTACCATGGGATGACCACCAAGGACAGCAGCAGCAGTGGAGTGGAGCCAGCTGGAACCTAAAAGTCAAGCTGTGTGATGCTGCAGGGGGTGGAGCTGGAGAAGTAACCTAAGCCCTTTGGAGGAACTCAGAAAATCACAAGTGGACCTCAGACATTGGACATTGAGTTGTTTACACAGTTGGAGTTTGGTTTTGCTTTGAAGTGATTGTGAGACTGCCCTGGTTCTTCCCTCTTGAAACAAGAAAGTATTTATTTTTGATGTTTTAGGAGCCCATAGTTGAGAGACTTTCAACTTCAAAAGAGACTTTTATATTTTAAAAGAGGTTTTGGATTTCTTAAAGAGCTAGACTTTTTAAAGTGTTTAAATTTGTAAGACAGTGGGACTTTTTAAGTTTGTATAATGTTTTATATTCTGACATTTATATTAATGTGTGACATTGGGATGAAAAACAAAGGAAAGGTTTTGACTTTAACAGTGATGTGTTTGTGTGTCAAATTGACAAGGGCTCAGTGTGCTGGCTAGTTTTATGTCAACTTGACACAAGCTAGAGTCATCAGAGAGGAGGCAGCCTCACGTGAGAAAATGCCTCTTTAAGGTTGTGCTGTAGGTAAGCCTGTAGGGCATTTTCTTAATCAGTGACTGATGGGGGAGGGCCCAGTATATTGTGGGTGGTGCCATCCCTGGGATGGTAGTCCTGGAATCTATAAGAAAGCAGGCTGAGGGCTGGAGAGATGGCTCAGTGGTTAAGAGCACTGACTGCTCTTCCAAAGGTCCTGAGTTCAATTCCCAGAAACCACATGGTGGCTTACAACCACCTGTAATGAGATCTGATGCCCTCTTCTGCAAGGACACATGCTGACAGAACACTGTATGTATAATAAATAAATAAATTAAAAAAAAAAGCAGGCTGAGTAAGTCATAAGGAGCAAGTCAGTAAGCAACACCCTTCCACTGCCTCAGTTCCTGCCTCCATGTTGCTGCCCTCACTGCTTTTGATGGTGAACTGTTATATGGAACTGTGAGTGAAATAAACCCTTTCCTTCTCAAGTTGCTTTTGGTCATGGTGTTTCATCACAGAAATAGTAACCTTAACTAAGACAGATGAGAAGGATTCCAAGGCCCTTTTCAGCTTCAGTGAGCTGACATAGTCTTCACTATAATTGGAAGGGGACTTGCAGGGGACTTGTGGGGGCATTGTTAATATTTTAGTCCTTGATGGTGTTGGAGTTACAACAGTTTGCTCACCTTGCGAATGCCCACTAAGCTGTATGCATGTGCTCTGTATGTTATCTATGTTATGCTTCAGTGAGATTGTTTATTTTTAAGAAGATGGGTCATGTTCCCATCTTTATTTTACAGTTAAGCAAACTGAACTTAGAAGATATTTGCCGTAGAGTCAGCTTTGGAGCATGAGTCAAGGGCTGGTCCCACTGCCGCTGCTTTCAAATGGAAATATTTGGCTTCTATTTGATATTAAACTGTTTTTTTTTTTTTTTTTTTTGGTTTTTTCGAGACAGGGTTTCTCTGTGTAGCTTTGTGCCTTTCCTGGAACTCACTTGGTAGCCCAGGCTGGCCTCGAACTCACAGAGATCCGCCTGGCTCTGCCTCCCAAGTGCTGGGATTAACGGCGTGTGCCACCACCGCCCTGTTATACTACCACCGTGTTTTCCTCTTTTTTCCTTCAAAGATTTATTTATTTCGTATACAGCATATGTGACTGCAGGCCAGAAGAGGGCACCAGATCTCATTACAGATGGTTGTGAGCGACCATGTGGGTGCTGGGAATTGAACTCAGGACCTCTGGAAGAGCAGTCAGTGCTCTTAACCTCTGAGCCATCTCTCCAGCCCCTTAAACTGTTTTTTTAAAGGAATATTTATTATGTATACAGTGTTCTGTCTGCATGTATGCCTACATGCCAGAATAGGGGACCAGATCTCATTATAGATGGTTGTGAGCCACAATGTGGTTGCTGGGAATTGAACTTGGGACCTCTGGAAGAGCAGCCAGTGCTCTTAGCCTCCCAGTTCTGATTAAACTGTTTTGACACTCTTTACATTTACTTCTTTAAAAGATCATATAGTACCGGGCGGTGGTGGCGCACACCTTTAATCTCAGCACTCGGGAAGCAGAGCCAGGTGGATCTCTGTGAGTTCGAGGCCAGTCTGGTCTCCCAAGCGAGTTCCAGGAAAGGCGCAAAGCTACACAGAGAAACCCTGTCTCTAAAAAGATCATATAGTAACTGGTTTAGGTTTCCATTTTTAATGGGTTATTTATTAATTTAGTTTAGTTTTTGAGGCTGAGTCTTGCTTTGTAATAGAGCCCAGTTTGGCATCACACTCGTGATCTTGCTGCCTCATCTTCCCAAGAGCTGGGATACAGGCATATGGACTCGCAGCATGTGGTCATAATCTAGGCCTGGTGGGCCATGTGGTCTTTTTGGCAGTGACACCAGGCTGCTCTTAAAGTACAGAAAGAGCTATAGACAAATGAATAGTCTTCACACTGTCCCAATAAAACTTCAGTAAAGCAAGTCTTAAATTGTCTTCTATTTTTACATGTTGACAATATTACTGTCCTTTTGCTTTCTTTTGAAACATTCAACAATGTAAACAACATTTACCAGTTTCAGGGCCATTTAAAAATTGGTGGCAGACTGGATTTGGCCCATAGATCTTCATTTGCCAAACAATTCAGAAAGTCCATTTACAGTTTATGTCAATAATTTGTATATTTCTACCCTACCTCCATCTTGCTAAGCTCTTTAAATACTAGAATTTCAAGCACACTTCTGAACACATTGCTAGTTTCATGACAAAGGCTAGAAAGTCCTTTGAAGAACAATTTTATGCGGTGTTTTTATTCTACATTTTCTCTTGTCCTTTTTCTTTGCATTTAATAAGAATACACAAATGGTCTGGAATAAGGACAGATGATTCATCAAATGTCAACAGCTGTTGAGCTACCTGTTATTGAAAAGGGGTTTAATTAGTACCGCAAGACAATCAAGCCTTTGTAGCTGTGGGTGTGTAAGTGGAAGAAGAAATAAAAGGCAGAACTGATTGGTAGGTATCACTTTTGATGAGATAGCATTCTTTTGTAAAAGGTTGCAGATAACAACAACAGAACAGAAGTTTAAGGCTCCTAGGTAATTATGCTGCTCAAGAGCATCTATGTTCAGTTGGTAAAGTTATTAAAGGAAGTCATAGCATGTGAAAATGAAGAGGTGGGAAAGATACCTGCAAGCTTACAAAACCAAAATCCAACAGTGTGCATGCCATTGATTCTCAGTTGGTTTCCTGGCTTATGCATCCTGTGGATCTCTTACCAATGTGGTAAATAAGAGATTTGGAGCATTGAGTTTTTGCCACAACTGGGAAGTGAAACTTTTTTGGGAGATGTCTGGCACACATAGGATGTGGTGTAGTCAAACATATCTAAAGAAAGGTGGAGGTGGGGTGGGGAAGAGACATGGTCAAGAGTGGGATACTGCAAACTGCAAGGAACACATGAGAGGTAACAAGTCTCAGTAAACTGTAGCTAAAGAAATGCTTCTGTTTATTGGAGCAGGTAAGAACTTGGGCTGATGAGTTCATGAGATGGAGTCAAGACAGTAAAGGCACAAACAGGAAACTAATGCTGAGGGCTATGTAAGGGAACGCTGTAGTAACATGTAGCTATAATTACGTTTCTTCGAATGTGCAAATATTCCAGTATTTGAAATGTGCCATGAGCACACCCCTGGTCTCAATGAGTGTTTTGCAACACATTCTGTACACAGGTGTTGGGCAGATAATATTTTGTTACAGGTACAGCTTTATATGTTGGTGGATGTATGTCATCTGTGATGCTTTGCCTAATGTTTGGCTGTGGGTCTCTGCATTTGTTCCTATAATTTGCTGGATGGGACCTCTCTGATGATGAGATTTTAGTCTATGAGTATAGCAGAATACCATTAGGAATTATTTTTATTTCATTGAATTTTTTTTTTCTTTGCCAGTCATGCTTGGTTCTATTCTAGGCCTGCTCTTTTCTGAAGAGACATGGAGGAGGAGTGGATCTGTGGGAGAAGGAAGGTAGAGGGGAGGGATTGGGAGAAGAGGAGGGAGGGGAAACTGTGGTCAGAATGTAGTGTATGAGAGAAGAATAAGTAAATTAAAAAAGAAGTTAACTAATAAGAGTAATAAAGAAATTCTATTTCCTCTAATAAAGTAAAAAAAAAAAAAGACGTCCAATCTTATAGATAAGAGAACTTCAAATTACAACTATGTAGACATAATTTTCTCAGATAGCAGGATGGCAATAAACCAAAATTTTAACAATATATTAAATTGTTAGACCAGAATGTACAAATTTGCTGTTGCTCCATGGAGGGTGATCAGGGGCACTTAGCAAAGTTGTATTAATACTTACAAGAAATTCACCTTAAGTATGTGGATTTTGTAAAACTACAAAAAGATGTATGTGCCAAAATTTTCCATGTAGAATTATTTTCCACAGAGGAAAAGACAAAAAAGACAAATATCTACAAGAAAGAAAGAGTTCAATGTATTATCATCCATCTGCACAATGAAGTGTTGTCTTCCTGCAGAAAGCATTGATGTATATATCTGTCTACTGCTTTGAAATGCTCCTAGATACTGAGTAGAATAATGGAGGAGCAAGTTGTGTACATTATAGTTTCTTTTTATTTGAAGGACTACTTTTTTTGTTGCTATTAAGATAAATGAAGGGGAACCCAAATCTACGAGAAAAAGACTTACTTACATGGCAGTGTGTGGTGATATATTGTGTTCCCTAATAAACTTGCCTGAGAATCAGAGGACAGAGCCAGCCACTAGATTAGACATAGAAGTCAGGCAGTGGTGGCACACAACCTTAATCCTACCACTCGGGAGGCAGAGATCCGGCTGGATCTCTGTGAGTTGAAGGCCACACTGGAAACAGAGCCAGGCAGTGGTGGCACACACCTTTAATCCCAGCACTTGAGATCTCATACCTTTGCTTGGGAAGCACACACGCCTTTAATCCCAGGAAGTGACAGCAGGGCGGAGAAAAGTATGTAAGGCATGAGGAAACAGGAACAAAAGCAGTTCAGCTGAGACCCTTTTGGGTGAGGACTTAAGAGAATTTTAGTCAGAGAATTCTTGGAGTTGGTGAGGTAATAGGTGGTGGCTGTGGCTTGCACTGCTTCTCTGATCGTTCAGCTTCCCCCCCCCCCCAATATCTGGCTCTGGGTTTTTATTAATAAGACCATCTAAGATTCGAACAACAGCAGTGCTTCTCAGTAGCTGTGACTGGATGGTTCTTTGTCATAGCAGACGGCATGGGAGGAAGGATGGCAGCATCTCAGCCCTCCCTGAATAGTTAGCATCTGTTGTGCAAACCAGCCATCGCCAAATGTCCCCTAGAGGGCACAGTTGTCTACCTTTGAAAATTACTATAGGAGAAGGGAGGAAGTGAAAACTAAATTTCTATATGTTATCTTTACTATTTTTCCATGTACTGATTTGGAACTTTGTAAACATTTTACATATTGTATAATGAATTACCCCTCCCACAAAATTTCTAAAAATCACACCAAAACTAACTGATTAAGCTAACTGCACACAGAATTTATATTCCAAATAGCTTTAAAAATAAGTTTACTGTATGTCTTTGGTGAATATGCCCTAAGTAGGAAATAACAAAAACCATCTTTCATTTATCAGTATTTTAAAAATAATATTGATGTTATTTTAGGAAATTAAGCCAATCAGTAATTATGCTGTTGTTAGGAACATATATATATATATTTTTTTTTTTTTGCATAAGAGACATAAAAAAATAAAACAAAAATTAAGTGAAGACTCAGAGACTCAGTGTAAATTGGGATGGAAATGTTATCATGAATTCATGCTATGTTTTTTCTTTAGTTTTATTTTTAATTGTGTGTGTGTGTGTGTGTGTGTGTGTGTGTGTGTGTGTGAATGTGCTCTCAGAAGCCAGAAAAGGGCTCCAGATCCTCTGGAACTAGAGTTACAGGTTGCAGGGAACCATGGAGCTGGCCTGGCCTAGCTGCCTTGAGAGGCATGCATCATAGGTTTTTCAGGTTAGAGTCCATGGCTGCTGGAGCGCAATGTACCTTCCAGTTCCTGAGAGACCAATGCACTCCCGCAGGCAGCAAAGCACTGCTTTGTGTTTCTCTGTATGTTCCCTTAGTAGTCAAGGAAGCATGAAGGCTTGACAGGACAATTGGTCTTAGACATTAACCTTGTGTACCCTATATGACTTGCAAACTTCACTGTATCCTGGCAACTACAGCTGTATGATCCTGGCGATTGTCATTATATTCTGTTTCTGATAAAAGTATAAAATGTCTGATTACTCTCATCCAGTGGTGGTGGCACATGCCTTTAATCCCAGCACTGGGAGACAGAGGCAGGCAGATCTCTGTGAGGTCAAGGCTAGCCTGATCTACAGAGTGAGTTCCAAGACACCTAGGGCTACGCAGAGAAATCCTGTTTCCAAAAACACCACACCTCCTAAACCAAACAACAACAACAACGTTTTCAAGGGAAAAGAGAAGGGGAATGTGTATACATTCAAAGAGAACCCTCAAACCTGCCAATGAAGTGTGGGACCAGCTTGTCTCCTTGTGGAGACACATCAGTTCTAGAGTACAAAAATGAAACTGTTGGTTTGAGTAGTGACTAAATATTTGATAATACTGACTTGCATTAGATTTTAAAGACTTTTTTTTTCTAATAAGGATGCGATTCTTTCATATGTATCTGCTGAAGTATGTGTGAGTGAAATGGAATGACCTAGGGCACCGCCCCCATTGAGAACTGCCCTCTCCACTGCCCTCCGGAATTCTTTGGGATTTGCAGAGGATATCTGAGCAGTGCAGGCAAGCTTCAGGGGGTGGCATATTCACAAGTATTGTACCACTTGGAGACGATGAAAATAAATTTGCTTAATGACTCGTTCTGCCTTCTTTTATCATCCATTAGCATTCATTACCTACCTCCGGCAGTGGGATGGATAGTCTTTGCTTATTATTTCCCTCAAATTGAATACAAATCTTTCCTACATATTTTTTAGGTTTTTCTATAATTTCAGTACATTCTGTGCTTAAGCTTCTCCAGACCTATTTTAAGGCCTTACATAACTTCTACAATAAACATCACAGAATGGTTTGAAAGCTTTAAACCATTGTATTTTATCTCTTTTCTCAGGACATTTTAAATGTGCAGTTTGACTACAGTTGACTTTAATAACCAATATTTCTTGTGCTATTATTTGTTTTTATCATGAAGCCATTTCACACTTTAATTTTTTTATCATGTTTATACTAAAAAGTAGCTTAAAAAGAGCAGGCTAAAACTATAATTAACCATTCACAATTTTATGTATGAAGACATTATCAAGAAAGGGATGATACGATCCCCCCCAAAGAAAACCAACAAAAGGGGAACACAGACAATAAATGTAGTTGAAGCATGACTGTTTCTTTAAAAGGGTTTGGATTTTAGTAGATACTCAGATACCATAACCCTGTCACTATCATTTTGCCTTTATTCTAAATTGTCACTATCTCCAGGCACCTGTTTTCAGGAAGGGACCCTAATGACATCTCTCTCCCCCTTTATTCTTTACCTTCTCAGTACTCTCTGGAAGACTACCACAGTGGGGCTTATGAGTTGGTAAGCCCTACTCTTGGATGGAGCTATACATCAGCTGTTGAGTTTTCATTTGCAGAATCATGAACTTTGATATAAGCAAGAGGGATGCCACCTGTGGCCCAAGCCTTCTACATTCCCTACCTGGGCTTCAGGGTTGCTCAAGTTAAATTCCACCATGTGCTGTCATTTCTCACGTTGAATCAGCAGGGAGCCAATATCCAGTATGTGTTATATGATAGCCTGGCTCACTTCAGAGCTATTTCTCTGTGGATGTTGAAGACATTCTCCCCATCATCTCATTGTTCTCTAACAGGAATCCTTTAGGTCACTGTCCCAAATTGAGTTGAATTTAAAAGATTTAGTAGTGTTTGCTCTGTGTACCGCTGTAAAGAGGTAGTGTATTTTGGTAGAATGAACATGAAAATCAGGGCATTTAGTTCTAAAATTTATCAACAGTGTGATTTAAGAGTTTGGGGCCAGTGAGATATCTCTGCATGTAAAGGCATTTACCATGTGCAAGCTAGTTGACCTTTCTTTGGCCCCTTGAAACCCACATGAAGATAGAAGGACAGAATCAACTCTATAAGATTGTCCTCTGAACTCCATATACACATGTCATTAGTGTACCCAGGTACACACGAATGCCCAATCACATCAAACATGCACACGCACACACAATAACAATAATTAAGAAAGAACTTTTCATTAAACTTCTCCAGTGCTACAAGGTATAAATGATAAAACCTGGTATTTTCATTATATTAAATAAAATGATATATGTTAAAGTACATATACTTGGCAAATATTTTATGAATGTATGTAGCTATGTTAGTATTATTGTAGTTGTATTAGCTCTTGAATTAACAGTTATTTTTTAAGTCTTGTTATATTTCTCTTGCTTTTATCTATGTAGGAGCAGGCACTACCACTGTTAAGAATTTATATTCTTGGCTATTCTTCTACCTGAGAGGCAAGGTATTGAGAAAAGCTTTTACAATCCTTGTTTTTAATTTTGTACAATTTCCTGATTGGTTTTCCACTTGTAAATTTGGGGTGATAATAGTAAGCTCAGAGTTGTCACAGTGGTTAAGGAGAGGGGATGATTAAGCAATCTAGATTTCCTATGTTAGAATATTTGCTGAATATGTCATAGATAGTCTCTTCGATTTTCACTATTTCTTTATCACATTTTTTTAAGTGAAGGCATCACCCCCACCCCCCACCATCCCATCCGCATGAATATTCTTTTGTGTTCTTCTTCTTTTCTCTGCTAGGATTGTACTGATAACGCCTTTGAGTGCTGGGGTTACAGGTGAGTGGCACCACACATGACTTGTGTTCTTTATCTTCGTAAGTGACTCTAGGTTGTGCCAACTTTCCCAAGTCAGAAATTTTGGACACGTTGCTTTATTTTACATAGAAATAAATCCAGCTGGGTTATCTTCTATAAAACTGGAAAGCTTGAGGCTCTCCGTTTTGAGCCTATCACTCCTGCCTTTCCATACCTGAATTATTCCAGTAGCCTACAGAATTCTCTGTCTTCTTTCCAAATGATTCTCTTCATCAGTGCTGGTAGCCACTTCTTGGGATGCAGAGCTAATCATCATCCCTGAGATGCTACATGGGACGATATTAGCAATCTAATGGCCTTATTTTTGGTGTGCAAAAATTCACCTTATGTTCCTCCATTAAGAATAAGAACAAATTAAGAAAGCATCCATTGAGGCTTGTTTTTGTAAACTATTTCCCACTTTTTTAGAAGCCAGAGAGTCGGCTAAATTTGCTAAGTGTGTTTTCTGAACCTGTGGAGATACTCACACCATTTCCACTCCCCCACTTTGAGGTTTTAACAGATTTTGTAATGCTGAATAATTTTTGTATTCCTGTAATAAAACTCCCCTGGTCTTCATGTCTTTCCTTTACATGTACTACTAGATGCTCTTTGTCCATATGTATTTAGTGTGTTGCATTGGTAATCACAAGTGAGATTAATTTGTCTTTTTTTCCTTCTCATGTAATCTTTCTGAATTTAGGTCTCACTGTTTTTCCTGTATCTTGAAATTGAATTAGTCTACTCTCCTTTTATATATGCCCTGAAAAAGTTGAATTAACATTGGAATTACGTGATTAAAAGAGTTTAGTAGAAATCTCTCCCTCACACACCCAAATATTTGTGTTCTGTGCTCTTTATAGCATAGTTATTTTACTACTTTATTCTATTGCTAGAGTGAATATTAGTCTTCAGAATTTCACAGTTCTTCTTTTGGCAGTAGTATTATAATAATAGAAACAGTAGAATAAATTTCATTTCACAAAATTTAAAACTTATTGTTTATAGTTGTGCAAAGTAGTCTTTTAAGATTAAAAGTTTGAATTAAGGATGGGAGGAGGCTCAGTGGTTAAAACAGTTGCTTTGCAAGGGTGAGGACGTGAGTGTGGATCCCTGGAACCCGTCCTTTGCCACACAAAGCTGACACAGCAGTTGGTGTCTGTAATCCCAGTGTTCTTGGGATGAGATGTGAGACAGAGGTAGAGGAATCCATAGAAGACTGTGGGCCAGGGTGTAGCTGGAGAGTTTTCTCTCTGGGTCCCGCCAAGCCCTGGCAGTCCGACAGCCCACTTATAAAATAAACACACAGATGCTTATATTATTTAAACTGTTTGGCCTAATGGCTCAGGCTTCTAGCTATCTAGTTCTTACATCTTAAATTAATCCATTTCTATAAATCTGTACTTTGCCATGTGGCTTGTGGCTTACCGGCCTCTTCACATGCTGCTTGTCATGGTGGCGGCTGGCAGTGTCTCTCTCTCTCTGCTTTCCTGTTCTCCTCTCTGTTAGTCTTGCCTATACTTCCTGCCTGGCTACTGGCCAATCAGTGTTTTATTTATTGACCAATCAGAGCAACACATTTGACATACAGACTATCCCACAGCACCAGGAAGTCTGGCATATACAGTGGCAAACAACAGAGCCCTTGTCCCAAACAAGGTGGAAAGCAATGACTAACACTCAAGATGATACTATGACCACACATGCACACTGGCTTATGTACCTCTACTCTCACACACAAACATGCACACATACATGTGATAAAGTAATTGATATGGTTATTTGAGCATTTTTATTGCTTAATTTGTGTTTATACCATTATTTATTGATTATTACTTAGTATTAACAACATTTTGTCCAAGTGCCAACATTTTATTTATATATTGGTTCTGCTATTTTTCTGTTTTTTACTTCATCAGTTTGAATTAATATTTAAAGACTGTGTATTTGATGATTCTAAGTACATGAACATAAGTATAACATTTGTGCCATGTGGTAGTGACATTTTTTTCTGAAAATATATTATGCCTTTAAAGAGACTGAACTTCTGCCAGCCTTTTAAACCAAGCTAATAATTATGTCTTGAGATCATTTAAGATTATGCACTTAACCTACTGTCCTACTGTGTACTCAAACTGTTCAAGTTTAACCGGCCTCTAAGAAAGCAATGTAACCAACCTAACTATGATTTGGATTGTCCATGTAATAAGCTTTTACAACCTAACTATAGCTTTAATCTTAAGTTATAGATCTTCCACCCTTCTGACCTAGAAGAATATATGAATGTTGTGGTAAGCATTTTCTGAAAGTAGCCACCTTAAATGAAACAAATATTTCATAAATGTTGGAGATAACATGTGGACATGGGTTGATAAGATCAGTTTTTTTTTTGAGTGTCATTCTGGGTCAGTTGAGGTCAGTAAAGTATTTTCTTACTTTGTAAAACTCTGTTAAAGCCTTCTGTAAAAAGGTGTCCTTCATTTCTTTTCCATACTGAGTTTCCTGTGCTGTTCCATACGTATAGAGCAATGGCTGTTGTTAGGGAAAGACACAACACCTCAGGCAAGCATGCCACACATATCAGGTGCAGCAGGTAAACAACAGGACTGACAGATCTGATGGGCCAATAACCACAGACTACAGATAGCTGAAGGCAAAGGGAGGGAAAGAGAAATGGTTCAGCGGGTAAGAGCACTGACTGATGTTCCAGAGGACCCAGGTTCAATTTCTAGGCCGTCCAGTGTCTGATCACGTAGGGAAAGAAGTGGAGAATTCAGATATGGGTTCTTGGTCAAACTACTTGAGAGGAAGCTTCTGTTTTCTTTCCTTAATGTGACATTGATACATTCTTGTGCCTCTTGAGTAACACATTAATTAATTCAGTGATGTAACACATAAAAGGAAGACAGTCAATAAAATATTACTTAAAGAATTGTTTCCTAATTCTGGAGAACATTTGAATAATACTTTATATGTACAAAGAACATAGAATTTCTATATTTTATTAGACTTGCATTTTTTACTGTGTACTTTATCTATTCCTATCATTTTCATCCAAATATATCAGAGAAAATTTCATGAGGTTGAGTTTTTCTAACCAGTAGGATTGGAGACAAAAATTATAACAGGTGAGACATATGTAAGCTGTAATGGTAACTACATTGAAAAGAAAGGAGCTTTGATATGAGACAGGGATAGATAGATAGATAGGTATTTTATTATTGATATAAAGAATTCAAGATAATATGATTAATGACTGATGACAGTGTTGGCTTCTTCATAGACATTTTCATCTTTGGTGTGATGTAGGAAGTGCCACTTCAAAATAATATAATGGTTCACATGGCTTATAGCAGGTATGCCACTATTTCTTAGAAGTGATTCTGAGAATGAGAAATACAGTACACTAGTCTAGGTGTGTATACTGATGTTTCAAGAGGTGTATAGTGATACATCATAGCTCACAAGAAGGGCATCCAATAATCTAATAAAATTTTAGGACTGGAGAGACAGTTCAGTGGGTGAAATGCTTGCCATGTAAGCATGGAGGATTGAGTTTGATCTCTAGCATCCATGTAAATGTAGGATGAAGTGCTAAACAGGCTTATTAATTAAAAACCTGGAGCCAGATATTGGGGTGAAAAGCTGAGAGATCAGAAAAGCAGAAAGAAGCCAGCCACATTCTTACCACTTGGAGATCCTCTGCCAAAGAGACCTACTTCATGTATACCCATGCCTATATGCTTTTCTGTTCTGCATTTCACTTCCTCTCTCCTCCCAGCTACATCACTTCCTCTTCCTGCCCAGCTCTATCTGTTCCTGTCTATCTGTACAGACCTCCAGACCTTTATGGCTAACTAATGTTGGAATTCAAGGCATGTGCCACCACGCCTGGCTCTGTTCCCAGTGTGGCCTTGAACTCACAGAGATCCACTGCAGGGGCAGAGACATGGGGAATCTCTGGGGCTCATTGGCTAGCTAGTCTAAACAAGCTTCAGGTGAACTCCAGGTTTGGTGAGAGACCATGTCTCAAAAAAAATAAATAAAGTGGAGAGTGACATAAGAAGACACTTGGGGCTGGAGAGATGGTTTATCTGTTAAAATTTGTACTACTTTTTCAGAGGACCTGAGTTTGGTTCCCAGTGCCCACAGGGGTGGTGTGTCTGCATGCATATGCACATCAATGTATAACATACACATAAACAAAATTTTGAGATGCTTGTTTCATGTCATATTTGATATGATTTTCCTCTAATTTCAGTGGAACAAGCAAAGTACCCCAAACATAAAATTTAAATTGGATGATTGCATGGCTTAAATTCCACCTTGCTTTTTATAGGAATAAAGGCAAGAAGAACTAGGCCTATAGCCTGGACTCTTCTGAGAGCTAGCTCTATGAATGTATAAAAATTATTTGGATATATAAGCTATGATGGTTCCAATTAATTCCTGACACACACTTTGTTTTATGTATCATGGATTTATGTTTACAATAATTTACAAAACCAATGGAAGTATTGAGGTTATAGTCATTTAAATAGCTAATTAGCTCAGAATGATTGATGCCTAATAAGTTAAATGTAGATTAAGGAGACATAGGAGAGGGAAAGAGAATATAAATTAAGCAAATTTGAAAAGTATGACTATTCATGTATTATTCTAATTAAATTAAATTAAAACCATGAAATAGTCTAGTTTGTATTTTGTCTGGGTTATTTTGCTTGTTTTACTGAAATTTGAAAAAATCATATCTAGCCTAGCATGATATAAGCATCTCTGAGAATTTGTATTAGGTTAATTTTTTACTGGGTTCAAAGTAGTTTAGATAGAGTGAGATGGGAAGAGGGTATGGAAAACCACAGGAAGAAAACTGATACTATAGAATGCAGAAGCAATATACTTACTTATTAGTTCAATTCAATAAAAATATCTGGAACAACATCTAGACTGTAAGGAGTCCCCAGTAATTATCTGCAGTATTTGTAGGACTGAATTTTGGTGGCCAGAGGCAGCAAAAAGAAAATATCCTCCACTGTATTAATATGAAATCTATTTAGTTAGATCTCTTTCTATCCTTTGCAGTACAAATGACTTACATTTATGTCTGGAGTTTGCTATTTCTTGCTCACTAGGTCTAATAATCTAATTAGTGCAAAGGGTCAATGTGATTTCTTGTGCAAAAGAAGGGCAACCAAATGAACACAGGGCTGGAGGGCTGATATGCCCAGAGGTAGGTATGAAGGCAGATTGTTTTTGGTGATCTTGGCTAATAACTATCAAGAAAACATCTTTCCTGTCTGAGAGAGTTAGCTCTGCATTGTCTGAGGAAACAGTAATGACTGCCATGGAGGCAGTTGTCAAGCAAGACAGTGATGTTTATTCTCAGGACAGTTCCCAAAAGGCTAGGAGGGCTATTCCCACTGGGCGTGAGAACTGCCTTTTGCTGTCGGGCAGGACTCATCAGATTAGGGGCTCATTGTCTCCCTTCCTTGGGGTTTTTACACACGTTCCTTCCTCAGTTTAGAAGATTTCATTCTTTTCCAGCATCAGTCCCGTCATGGGTTGGAGTTCAACTTGAGCGGTAGTTCAGCCTGTCACGGAAGACCTGCACCCACTTTAAGCGAGTGCAGCTCTCACCTGCGGGATATAGGGGGTCACAGAGACTTTTGGTAATTTATAGTGCGCTTAAGGTGGGATTTGAATCCATCAGCTCATCTTTGTCTTTTACCACTTTGCCCAGCACCAGTAGAAGCAACCACCTAACCTTTTTAAAAGCCAGGTTTTGTATCAGTGTCCTTGCAAGTGCACAAAGTCCATAGAATGCATGTCCAGTTTTAAGAGGGATTTATTAGGTGGACTTACATACCCATAGGTTGGGGAGTCTTATAACAGGTACCTGCAGTCTGGTGAAAGGAGAAAACAATATTTTCTCAGTCTAAGCTGGAAGCCTTAGAATAAGGTGGACAAGTTATACAACCCCACTCTGAGGTTGAAGACCCAAAAGCCCCTTGGAGAGTCACTGGTGGTATGAGTTCAAAGGCTGAGGAATCAGAATCTGATGTCTGGAAGATGACAGCAGTACCATCTGCTCCTGCTTCAAGAAGAGCCCAGCTTTGTCTTCTGGTTTTCATTCTAACAGGGCTCTCAGCCTATTGGTTGCTCTCATCCATATTCAGGGTAAGTCTTCCCCTTTAGTTCACTGAGGTCAACATAATTGTCCTGGATCTAGAGGAACTTACCCATCTCCAGCAGGAGCTTCATGGCACTGGCATGTTCCTTCTTCAGTGCCTGCCAGGTAGATGGCAGCCTCCATAGGTAGGTAGGATCAGAAAACTGCCTTGTACTTGAAAATAGAATTGTACCCCTTTCAGTGTGTCCACCAAGATCCATAGGGTCTTGGGGTGCTGTGATGAGGTGCAGAGTCTACCCAGTCTCAGTCTGATAGGAACTCTGCAGAAAGAACTCCAGCAGGTTCAGGTAGGACTTCAGCAAATGGTAGATACAGACTTGTAGAAGCAGAGCATTGTTTGTGGCATCCAAACCTATGATAATCAGTGGACCTATGTTGTCATCTATAACAAGGAAGAAAGCCTGAAGCTGTTCCATATACCAGCCTGCAGTCACAATCCACTGCAGACTCTCAGCATACTGTTTCATTGGCTTCACCAGTTGTAGTTGGTTTCATTTACTCTTTGACGGCCCACCACCCAGCTCTCAAATAAATACTCAGAGACTTATTCTTACTTATGAATGCTTGGCCTTAGATTGGCTTGTTTCTAGTCAGTTTTCTAACTTAAATTATCCCATTTCTCCTTAACCATGTTTTGCCTCTGGGCTTTTAAAAAAACCTTTCTTTTCTATATATATCTTTCTTTGCTTCTTACTCCATGGTTGACTTTGTGGCTGGGTGGCTGCCTCTGTCATCTTCCTCTCTTTCTCCCTTTCTCGCTCCTCCTCTTCTCTTCTATCGAGCCTAGATTCCCCTCCTATTTATTCTCTCTGCCTGGCAGCCCTGCCTGTTTCTATCTCCTGCCTAGCTATTGGCCATTCAGTTCTTTATTAGACCAATCAGGTGTTTTAGACAGGCAAAGTAACACAGCTTTACAGAGTTAAATAAATGCAACATAAAAGAATGCAACACATCTTTGTATCATTAAACAAATATTCCACAACAACCAGCTCCCAGATGCTCAATTGTACTTGCCTTCTATGTTACTGTATACTAGGACCTCTATTGACTTCTTCAATCCAGAATTTCTCACTTCTTTGAGCAAGGTAATAGCATTTCCTATCTCTGCATGTCCTATCTCATCTTTAATCAGCACCTTGACAATCTAGGAAAAGTACTGGATGAAACCCTGAATTTCATGGGTCCAAACATCCAATTTCTAGTTTCCATTCATTCAGAGAGAGGAGCAAAATGTACTTTTCCTGGATGTAGGTTTGAAAGAGGAGACACTGAATGGCTTTTAGAGATGCCATTTCAGGGATGGAATGGGAAACACACTCGGAGCATTCTAGGGGCAGATACCTGAACTACTTGTTATACAACAAACCCAAGACTTTTGACATCTGAAAGGATGGCTGAATTTGGTGTGGAATGACCTGGACAGTAAGAGATGTTTGGAGGCTGAGGAAGCCCCGTAGACAAGTAGGTATAATGGGTTCTATGTACAGTTGTAAAACCAAAGGGGTATGACTTGCAGCCTCATCATATGAGGTGGTTCATTTATGGTACACTGAGGAGATCTTAGTGTCTGTCTTGAAGATTTCCTCTGGGCAGAGTTTGCAGACTTAGGATAACATAAATGGATAATGATAATCCTGAATCTAGATACAGGAGACATGATTTCCTCAGGGACTCTGGAAATTAAATGGGCAACTCAATCTCAGCCTGAAGTGTCATTAGAAGAGCTGGGACATTCTCTAAACATTTCTTAAATGCCTTGTGTCAGGTTCATCACCTTTATATTCCTAAAACACAAACTTGAAAGAAAGAGAAAGAGAGAAATAATAAATGAATAAACTGTCCCCAAAGTTTGAGTTCGGAGGAGAGGCTGAAATCTCTGCAAGTGTTAGTAGAGATTTTCTTAAAACACCCCAGGTTTACTAAGGAGAAAGTATAAATGCATACACATTAACTGTATATAAAATATGTTCTTAATTCCTCCACAGAATAGAAGACTATCCACTTGAACTAAAAATACACAGATTTATATACTGAGCTAAAGTAATTGGCCTGTCAGAGAAGGAAGGAAATTGTGCAAGTGTTATGACCCTAAGAACATTTTGTCTAAAACAAGGCATCTGCTTTTCATTTGTCTTCTGTTTGTAATTGTCAGCAAATGGATATTCATTTAGAAAATTATCCTCAAGGAATCTTAGGGCATCCTTCCTTCTCTTTTGTGTTTCCACTTATTTCTGTAAGAAAATGCTTTAAAATTTCTATTTTCATCTGTGTGTATTTTGCCTAGTTGTCAGCAGGTAAAAGTGAATATCAGAGGGCTAAGAACATACTTAAGAAAGTATGTAGAAATAAATATAAAGAACACATATTTGGTTGTATGTGGGCACAGATGTCCCCCTCTTACTATCTTTCTTTCTGTCTGGAAGGTATACTTGGTTTCTGAGAGGGCCAGGCAAATATTATGACAGCCTGCCCTAATAACTCAGTTAAGAACTAGGCGTTTTGGAGCCAAGCAAGCAGTTTCTGAGGAGAGCCACGAACAAAGGACAATCAATCTCTAATACCCCTGACAGCAAAGATGAAGAGGCCTGGTGGCCTAAGCCATAAACAGCACAAGATGATAACCAAATAAGGACAAAACCTGGGACTTGTCCAGGCCTGCCCCCAAATGAAACACTGTAGCCCTGACCAGCCCCTGACTAGACCTAGCCAATTTGAACACACTAATATGATTGCCAATTGCTTGAGCCAGTCATATCTAAAGTGATCTAACTGCCTTAGGACCTCCCCTTGGCTATGCTTAAAAGGAGCCCACATGTCCCTCTCAGGGTTTTTGCCATCTTGCCTTTGTATGGGATGGCAGGCCCCAGCATGCTGGAATAAAAATGTTTGTGCTGATTGCACACGTGGATGGTGGTCTTTTATGGGACTTCTCCAGGACCCTAACAATTTCTCACAAACATTATCCTCACTGTGTATATCAATAGCTACTTGATGTACAGCAGCATGGTTTAATTCATTTCTTATTTGATTGTTTGTTTTTGAAGATATGGCTATAGTCCTGAGTGGCTGATGTTCTCTGTGTAGCACAGGCTGGTTGATCAAATTCCATCTGCACATAGGAAGCAGAGACTGAATAGGAGATAGAGTGAGGCTATAAGCCATCAAATCCTTCCCCCAGTAATATACTTCCTTTAGAAAGGCTGTACCTCCTCAGGTCCCTAAGCAGCATCACGCTCAGGGGACCAAATGTTCAAATATGTGGGGGACATTTCTCATTAAACCACATACACTCTCTTTCCCTTTCATCTCCCTTCCTCAGCCATAGGAATTGGCCAGCCGATACCTCCCTCTCTTCTTCTCTTTTGTCCAAGTTACTTGTCAAATCAGAGGCCGATATGGAGGCTGCTTGTTGTTCCTTTCTCATTGCAATTTCTCTCTGAACAGCTAGTTTAACCACAGTTGCACATCTTATTATAAATAACACTGGCCACATAACTGCCATGACAGATTGCTAACAGTATTATCCAGTGTTTACTCCTCCCAGGTGTTAGGGTCCTGGAGAAGTCCCACAAAAGACCACCATCCATGAATGCAATCAACAAGAGCATTTATTATCTCAAGAATAAGAGTGCCAGCATGCTGGGGTCACACATCTGACACATAGGCAAAATGGTGACCCTGAGAGACGCTTGAAGGCTCCCTTTAAGTACAGCTAATGGAAGTTTCAGGCACAGTTAGGTCATTCTACCTATGATTGGTTTATGTGACTGACAATCATATTAGTACATTTTAGTTGGCTAGGGCTAGCATGGGCTGGTTAAGGCTACAATTTTTCCACTTTTGGGCAAGTCTGGACAAGTCCCAGGCTCTGTCTTTATTTGGTTATTACCTTGAGCTATTGTGGAGGCTGACTCAGGCCTGGTACATGCCATCTCCCTCATCCCTGATGTCAGGGGCATTGAAGATTTATTGTCCTTTGTCTGTGGCTTCCTCAGGAACTGCCTGTTCAGTTTCAAGAGACAGGAACTGAGGCCTAGTTCTGAGTTATCAGGACCCTGCCATGGTACTTGCCTGGCTTTCTCACCAGGGCCTTCTCTAGTCCTTTAATCATTTCAGGTTGTCCCCATATTCATTCATGGACCCCCCACTTATCAAGGAAACATGCCACTTGTCCTAGTGTCTTTTCCGGTTCCTGTGATAAAATACTAAGACAGAAACAACTTAAGGGAGCAAAGGTTTCTTTTATCTCATAGTTTAAGGTGCATTCCATTATGGTGGGAAAGTCAAGGTGCAGTTTCTTGAAGTGACTGGACATTACATCTGCACTCAGATGAATCAATCAGTGAACACATGCATACCTGCATTCAGCTTGTGCCTTCATTTTATACAATCCAAGATTATAGACAGGGAGTAGTGCCACCCACAGTGAGTAGGTTTTCCTACTTCACTTAACTCAATCAAGATAATCTCCCACAAGCAGCTAGAGGCCCATTTCCAGGTGATTCTATAATCTACCAAATAAATGCCAACTATTATACCACTCCATACTACAAAGAGAAAGATGCCCACTTTGGGATATTCTCTATGGAAGTTTCATTATCAGACAGATTAGCCTTGGTTACATGTCCTATCATCCATCTCAGGGAGTATGTAACCACAAGTACAGCAAGTAGGTCCACCATCCCATACCATATAGGAAAGGTATCCATATTGGAATTTCTCCCATAGACACTTTCCCCTCACATAGATCAGTCTAAAATCCCTGGATGCCCTTTGCAGGGACCTGAAACCACTTCTACACAGCTATTCCTTGGTTCTGTTGGTCCTTGTTTGGGTACCAAATGCATTATGTGACTTTCCTGGAGAAACATGAATAAATGTCTGTTCTGTGAATAATGGACTGCAATTGTGATAGACTAAAGAAATAATTCAACCAAAGTCTAGTTTAGTGAACTAGTAAATTAGTTAGGGTTACTTACAGGAATAAAAATGAGGTATTACAGAATCAAAGGTGAATCAAAGGCAGCTACCTCACTGAAAAGCTCATGTCATCATGGCTGACAACTCAGGAAAGCTGAGTACCTAGAGCTCTTGCATGACTTTAGGCAACTTTGTTGATTAGCGAATAACTTCTTTCCTCAGCATTTGTTACTACTTATTATAACCTTGGGTAGGACCCTTGTGAATCATGTTTCAGGAACTTCCTGAGACTTGTGAGTTGTTTACTTCTTATACCTTGCAAAATTTTGTTTATTTCTTGAGACTTACTGAGTCTTCTCTTAGGAGGGAATGTTTCAATTTGGAGGCAACTGCTACACCACAGCTATATTGAACTATTCAGAACAGACAGAAATGAAGATAGATTTTTTTTTAGTATAACCTCTCTATCACTGTCTTCGTTCCTCCTCATAATTTTATTTTCTTCCCAAAGCCTGGCTACTTTGAATAGGATTGTTCATCATTTACTTTGAAATTTATGCCATCTTTTGAGTGAATTGAACTTAAACAATGGTCAAAAATTATAGGTGAAGGACTCATTAAATGTTGTTTAGTTATATGCTTATTTACTAATCCTCTGTGGATCCTAGGGATGTGGTCTCTATATGAAAGTATTTATAGGTAATTAATGTATTTGCATAGTACTTAAGTAATGGTTCTAAAGATACTTGTGTGACTATGGAGAAAGTTCTTAGAAAAAAGTTGCTGAGATTGTTGGTTTTAATGCAGTGCTTTTAATTTGTGAGGAAAGGTCACGAGGCACAACAAAACCCATTATCAGAGCAGAGTTTTATTAGAAGGGAGGGACAGAAGAGAGCATGACCAGGCCTGTGGAAGACACGTGCAGAGAGAGAGAGAGAGAGAGAGAGAGAGAGAGAGAGAGAGAGAGAGAAAGGAGAAGGAAGAAGAAGAGAGAGGGAGTCTGTGTCCCACTTCTTATGGATTCCCCTGCACATGTGGATATGGGCTTATAGAGGTGCACCACACATGTACAGACTGCATGATCACATTGCATGCAAATTACGTGATCACACAGTGTATGGATTTCGTAGAACGTAAGGCCCCTTGCTTGACTACTGAACTGCACATGTGTGGTCATGCAGCTGGGGTTGTGGCCAGGAATCCCAACAGAGGTCATCCATTAGATATGTATTGTAGGTGCAGATATTAAAATAGGAGTTATGATTAGCTTACAATAACATGGTGATAACTGCAACTCCATTTAAAAAGCTGCAGGCAAGAGGATGGTTCTGGGAGATGAATTTACAAAATATTGGCGTCGTCAATGTTCAACCTGGCATCTGGAAAGAAATCAGTTATTTTGTTTTTGACATACAATTTGTGCATACTTTGGTGGTACCTGTGATGTTTCACTCCTGTAGCACAAGTCTTAAAAAGATATTATTAATAAAAACAAACCTGGAGCCAGGTATTGGGGTGAATGCTGAAAGATCAGAGGGACAGAACAGGCCACAACTAACCTCACCTTACCAACTTCTCAGTCGATCCTGTTTCCTCAAACTGGAAGCATCTCAGTCCTCATGCGAATGGATCTCAGCTGAATTGCTGCTCAAAAGCCTAAAAGCTTAACAGACTCTATTTCCTGGTTTTCACCCTTATATACCTTTCTGCTTCCTGCCATCACTTCCTGGGATTAAAGGCATGTGTCACCATGCCTGACTGTTTCCAGTGTGGCTTTGAACTCACAGAGATCTGGATGGATCTCTGCCTCCAGAATGCTAGGATTAAAGGTGTGTGTGCCACCATTTTCTGGCCTCTATGTCTATCTAGTGGCTGTTCTGTTCTCTGACCCCAGATAAGTTTATTAGGGTGCACAATACATTGGGGGACACAATATTACCACACACTCCATATATTCATTGTGGAATGTTCAAATCAGGGAAGTTATATCTCTTACTTCAAACATTAATCATTTCTTTGTTTTGAAAATCTTCAATATCCTTTCTTGTGGCTTTAAAAATACATAATTGAGAACAGATATGGTGGTGCATGCCTTTAATTCCAGCACCTGGGAGGAAGAGGCAGGCAGTTCTTCATGAGTTCAAGGCCGGCTTGGTCTACATAGGGAGTTCCAGGTGAGTCACAGATATATAATGAAACCCTGTCTCAAAATAATAAACAAACAAACAAACAAACAAATAAATGTACTTGATTTTTGTTATGCATAATCACCTAGAGTGCACCAAAATACCAGAACTATTTCTCTTATCTACCCACAGCTGCTGAGCATCTTCAACCTGCTTTTTAAATTTTATTTTAAAATTTTTCATTGCACATACATATTCATTGCACTTATTAGTAGGTTATGTAAAAACATTTTCAGGTGAGTATATATTGTACATTGGGCATGTTCCCTCCATCTCTACTTCTAACCCCATGCCCCATTTGCCGTTTAAAAAATCTTGCTCATCCATCTGACTGCTACAGTTTGTATACTGCTTAGGTACATATAATCAGAGCATGCACAGGTAACCCTCCACTTATAATGGAGTTGTGTCCTGTTTGGAACATTGGTTGTTTACCCTCATGATGTAGAGGCTCACAAAGAGCCTTGACTTACTGTCTGTCACTGCCCAGCATGATAAGAGTGTTATACTGCTGAAAAAGTAGTTGAAGAAGTATATTCCTGGAAAGGTTCAAACCCCCAAATATGAGTTGTAATACCTACTGACTGCCTACCACCTTTGTCCCACTGTAATAACTTGAATCATTATGCTCTGAAGACTATCTGTGCAATAATAAGTAAAAACTGGACTAATACATAGCTCCTAACTTTCAGATATTCAAAGTTTAGGTCATAATCGATTCTGAGTTAAATCCTCATGTTTGAAGACATATTAAAAAACGTTCGTTCACTACATGTGTCAGTATGAAAGCTAATTGTGATTACTACCCCAGTTTTATTCATTTATTCTGTGTGTGTGTGTGTGTGTGTGTACATATTTGCGCACATGTGAAGGCACATGTTTCTTCAGTGTTTTTTCTTCAATGGCTTCTCTACTTTCTTTTCTGAGACAGGGACTCTCACTGAATCTGGAGCTCATCGATTGGTCTAGACTGGCTGCCAGCAAGTTCTGGGGATCTGCTTGTCTCTGCTCTTGTCCCATTGCTGGGGTTACAGATAGACACCACTGTCTCCAGATCCAAACTTAGATTCTCATGTTTGTAATGAAAGCATCTCTATAAACACACAATCCAGATTTTAATAATCTATTCGTATATAAAATTATTTTGTGGATTTTATGAAATCTGACTGTAGTGATAGAGGAAACAAATGCTTTTTTTCTAATGGCACCAATGAAATGACATTTTCTTGGCCTAAGACTAGGTTACTGTTAGCAGACCTGTTGCTGTTTTAGATCTATAAACTATTGGATGTCTTTATACAAAATTTGTTTAAAAATGGACAAATTGAACATTAGCAAGTTTAATCGGTCAAGAAACATACAATTACTCTCAAAAGTAATCATAGAAGTGGAAATGAAAATGAAGGTTATCTTTCATGAATTTAGGTGAGTAAATATAGAAAATTATGAAGCAATTTAGTGCTTTAAATTGCTTTGCTATAAATTGGTATAGCAAATTTAGAGAGTAATATGGTAACAGCTACTGAATTGAAATGTACATTCTTCAATAATTGCCAATTTGATTGCTAGGTGTGTACTTTAGAGAAAGTTTTATACACAGGAGTGTGGACAAGGATACTCATTATATCATTGCTTATAATTTAAAAAATTGCAAAATAACCCAAAACTTGAGTAGGGAGATGAATTATTATATCATACTCTCTGTGTCTCTCTCTCTGGTTCTCTGTCTGTCTTCTCTAGCCATAGAGATCCACCTGCCTCTCCCTCCTGAGTGCTGAGATTAAAGGCATGTGTCATCATGCTTGGCTGAGATGGATAGCATTAATGCCCCTATAAGAGAGACACAGAGATATGCCCCTTCCTCCTCTGCCAAGTGAGGACAAAGAAAGGAAGTGCTATGGAGGAGGTGAGTCCCAACAAACACCAAATGTGCAGATACCTTCATTTCAGAACTAGGAGAAATCAACATCCGATTTTTATGGTAGTTTGTTACAGAAGCTTGAACAGATGAAGACATCACACCCAGCTCTTAAGAGCAAAGATACTGGAACTAGACCACAAGGGAGAAGATCCTGGCTATGCATCTCCTTTATTAAAATAGGGGGCAGAGACATTGTGTTGTTCCCATAACTAGAACAGTCCCTGTATAAACCTGGCAATCAACATGTTCTATTTTTTTCATTAAAACAAAACAAACAAAAAATACCCCCACAAATTCTTGCATTATTTAAGTAAGAATTTTCAAAATTAATTTTTCTTTTTTGAAGTGCAGATGCCTCAGCTAGTATTCCAACAGAATTCCAATTTTGTGATTCATAGGTACGGTAACTAAAACCCACAGTTAAGTATACATATGGAAGAAAAACAGCAATACTGAGCCCCTGATGGCAATAGTCACCCTTTATATAAGCCCTGAGTCACCTAATCACTGGACCACTTAATGTGAGACAAAAATTCATCCACAATTGGAGTATTACATATAAAAAGAAAAAAGAAAGAAATTCCCATTCTCCTGGGAATTTCTACAGCCCTGGTAACTAGGATCTGTATTCAAGGGGGCACAGTAAAGAGAGCACTGAAGTGACTGTTCCGTGGTATGGTTAAGGGACAGGCTTCTATTGTGAATAAACCAGAGAAAATATCCAGAGGCATCTGGAAGAGCACAGAGTAGAGAAAAAGAGAAGCAGACTGGACATGGCCAGGGCTGCTGTCTATGAGAGAAGGAAGAGAAGAGAAGAGAAGAGAAGAGAAGAGAGAGAGAGAGAGAGAGAGAAAGAGAGAGAGAGAGAGA
>CABHPQ010002346.1:28037-41459 GCA_902168405.1 Peromyscus aztecus | reverse complement strand
TTTTTAGGCTGGGATGCCGTCGCAGGCTGGTGACGTAATTAAGGACATAATCCTTACCTCCCAGACTTTTGCTTATTATTAAAAAAAAAAAAGCAGGTAGATGGGAATAGGGGTGTCGTTCCTCTCAAAAACTGCTTCCAGCTGACTTTTGGATGCCAGCTGGCTTTTGGGGGAATGGAGAAGGGGAGTTTTCCGAGGTAGACAGGCATTTTGGGATGCTGTCTGTCATCTGTTTGCTCTGGAGACATGTATCCCTCTTGGCTGTGGCTGGGAACTTTCTGTTTGACAAGATGCTGATGACACAGAAAAAACTTAGAGAGAAAAGAATCATTATTATTTTATGTTGACATTTATCTGAGGTAGATCCGGTCTGTCCCTATGGATTTTGAAACATGTTAAGCTTTATCAGAGACAGATTATTTTAAAGCACCTGTTTCCTTTATTAGTTTGGCATCCAGGAGACAGGTGACCAATTGTTAAAAGCATCTCACAGTAATAGATGTTTACATTAAAGTCTTTTTTGAACTGCCCAGATGCTTTTGGGTCTGGGGGTGTAAATACCTTTTAGCTGTTACAGTTTTTTACTTGATCTCTGGACTCCGGTTCTGTGTTGGTCCTGTATCATTGGCTGAACAGTGAGTTAGAACAGGGAACTGGGAAGAGAAAATCATGTGGTGTATGAGAATTTATTTTTTTTAGAATTAGGGACAAGGCAAAGATCAGGGCCCTGTCTGTATGCACGTGAGAAACACAGGCAGTAACTCCGAAAGTGCAATTAAATCTGGTGAGGGGGGTAAGGCTGTTCTCTGTACCCCACAACAAAAGAGAGGTGACATCCCAAAACTCCCAGTACTGAGTCAGTGGCTCTGGTGTCCAGAAGGAAAAAAAATGGATCACTTCCCTGTGGTGGTATTGTGTTCCCCGAAATATTGTGCACCCTAATAAACTTATCTGGGGTCAGAGACAGAACAGCCACAATGTTAAACATGAGGATAGGCAGTGGTAGCACACGCCTTTAATCCTAGCATTCCAGAGGCAGAAATCCATGTGTTCAAGGATACACCCAAGCATGGTGACTCACGCTTTTAATCCCAGAAAGCGAGCCTTTAATCCCAGGGAGTGGTGGTAGAAAGCAGAAAGGTATATAAGGCGTGAGGACCAGGAACTCGAGGCATTTGGCCTGGGTAAGCATTTGGCCTGGGTAAGCATTTGGCCTGGGTAAGCATTTGGCCTGGTTAAGCTTCCAGGTTTCTAGCAGCAGTTCAGCTGAGACCATTTCTGGATGAGGACACAGAGGCTTCCAATCTGAGGAAACAGGACCAGCTGAGGAACTGGCAAGGCGAGGTGGCTGTGGCTTGTTCTGCCTCTCTGATCTTCCAGCATTCACCCCAATACCTGGCCCGGGTTTGATTTTATTAATAAGAACTGTTAAGATTCCTGCTACACTTCCCTGCTGCATTCTGGGTTCCCTGTCATGTCTGTAGCCAAGCCTAGGTCTGCTGGAGGTCTTAGCTTGATGTACCAATGCGTCTTGGCACCTGGGCCAGTCAGCTGACTGGTTGTCTTTCTAGGTGGCACTTTTAACAAGGCTGTTGATGGCCTGGCAGGGCATTTGCTAGCCTGTGGCCTTTTTCTCACTTAAAACAGGGACCCAACAGCTTTTGGGAGTCAGTGAGTGCCAGCACTTGGCAATTTTGTTTTCAGGCTTTTATCTTTTCCCTGGCATACCTTAAATGCCACAGATGACTCTTTTGCCTGTGGGGTCAGGAGCCTTGCTCTCCAGATGTTAAAGTTTTAGTCGGGGAGGTCTGGGGAACAAGAGACAGATTTTATTCTGTGTCCTGAAATTTTTTTTTTTTTTTTTTTTTTTTTTTTATGATTGATGACTTAAGGACAGCTTTTGGAAGATCTGCCAGGAGGCAGACTATAAACTGATCCTTTGGCAAGACTTGTTTGAGGCTATAAGCTGATTTTTGGCTTAAGAGCCATCCTGACTACTGTAAAGTTATTTGTATGGATCTTAGCCGCTTCCAGATCCATCTGTGTCTCTCAAGGCAGTTTGAGAATGAGTGGGTTGAGTTAAGGTGAGTTAGGGCGAGAGTCATAGAAACTGCCCAAGCCCGCCCATTTGAGCCTGCCCACTGCCGGCAGAAGTCAGACAGAAAAGGTTGCATGTGGCAGAGGCAGAAATGGGGAGGGAAAAGGGTTCAGAGCTTTAGCAGAAAGCTTGAGGATAAAGTAACCCTTTTATTTGCCTGTTCGCTGGCAGAAGTTCCTGCGATGCTGTTATGCAGCCAGGTTTACTGGTACCTGCCCCTATCCGCCAATGTAAGTGGTAAATGTATCCGTCCCTTTATCCCATGGCTGTAGCCGAGAGAAAAGTAAAAAATTAAAATAACAAACCAGGATCAGACTCCAATCTCAGGTGTCCCCAAGGAGTGGAGAGAGATCTATGAATCAGCTCAAGTTCCCATCCTCTTCGTCAAGGGACGGGAAGGGCTGCAGCTGGGCTGCCGTTGGTCCACCATTGGATCCTAGACACCATTTACCTCCTCATCAGGAGCAAAAATGTGCCTGCCATTGCCAGTACAGCCCGAGGACAACCCCCGGGGTGTCCATCGCAGAGAATACAGCTCAGACTACAGCCGCGAGAACGGCAGACTCGCTGTGGTGAAGAATCATGGCGGTAGCAGTAGTGGTAGCTGTGTGGGGGCCCAACAGAGGCGAGGGATGCGTGCACACTTGTGGTCTCGTGGTCTCGCTGGATGGGGGAGGAGGCGGCAAGTGGCAGCGGTCACAGCAGGTCCTCGGTGGTGTAGCCGAGTCTGAACGGCACCAAATGTTGGTTGCGGCCATGCTGATGGAGGAGAGTGCTGGATATATGGGTGACCGAAGAGTCACGAGCCACAGTTACCTTTCTAGAGCTTTACTGGGAGAGAGAGGGAGAGAGGGAGAGAGAGAGAGAAAGAGAGAGACCGCATGGAGGGGGGAGAAATATGGAAGGAGAGAGTGCGGAAAGAGAGAGGGCACAGAGGGCACGCCTGCATTTTAGGCTGCGACGCCATCACAGGCTGATGACGTAATTAAGGACATAATCCTTACACCTGGTACCAACTTCTGTTTTAGAGTTTCTGTTGTTGCGAAGAGACACAATGACCATGGCAACTTTTTTTAGAATTTATTTTACATTTTAAAAATTCATTTTACACACCAACCATAGATCCCCTCTCATCCCTCCTCCTGCTCTCCCCTAACTTTCTCCCTCACCCCAACCCATCCTTTTTCTCTCCTCCAAAAAATGATAAGGGCTCCCATGGGGAGTCAGCAAAGTCTGGTACTTCAGTTGAGGCAGGACCAAGCCCCTCCCTGCTGCATCAAGGCTGAGCAAGGTGTCCCACCATAGGTAATGGGCTCCAGCAAGGACCATGGCAACTTTTATAAAGGAAAACATTTAATTTAAGTGGAGGCTTACAGTTTCAGAGGTTCAGTACATTATCGTTATGACTGGGAACATGGCAGCTGGGAGAATGGTGGCCTGCAGGAAGACATGGTGCTGGAGAAGCAGCTGAGAGTCCTACTTCTTTCAGGCAACAGGGGGACACTGGGGGACTATCTTGAGCATTTTATGGGACCTCAAAGCCCACTGCCACAGTGACATACTCCTTCAACAAGACCACACCTCTAAATAATGCCACTCCCTCTGGAGGCCATTTTCTTTCAAACCATCACACTTGCCTCAAACCAACAACAGGATGGAGTTGCTTACATCAGCCCTTCTGAAAGTAGCTAAAATGAAGAGTTCTGGAGAAATGGATTTTGTGCACAGTTGGTTGAAACTAACCGAATGTTCTCATTGGTTCCTACTTTTATTCTATTCTATTTTTTTCAGACACAGAGATATTCCACCTCAAAAATGAGCTGTTTAAACAGATTGGGGAAATGTAACCATTTTGGATGTTCCACAGAGACGTTGTGCCCCTCCCTTTGGCTATCAGAGATTGAGGCAATATACCAGAGACATTGTTGAGAGAAGGAAAGGCTAGGGCTCTGGGTACAACTAGAGAGGAACTTTTGTCAAGGAGAAATGTTTACAACTGGTCAGGTGATCTTGCTGGAGAGATTGGAGCTGTGACCACAGTGTGCTACTTATTCATGCACACCTCTTAACTTCTGTGTAAGCCTTCAAGGTAGGGTCTTCAAGACTGGCTTGCTGGGTTACCAGTTCTCTTTGTCTCTCTTCTTGTAGAAGGTATCCTCATGAAAACACAGCTCTCACCCTAAAGGGTATAAGGTATAGTTTACTCTGAAGCCAGTTGTCAGGGACCACCAGCCTGGAACACAGATTCAGGCTTATCCACATACTATGTTCCAGCATGGTGAGTTTCATGACATTTTTGTAGTTACGAAACAAGTCATAGATAGGGCACTTGAGGAACATATTGGTAGAAACTCCAGGTAGGCAGGTTACAGAGGAGCAGGGAATCTCTGCTGTAGGTTTCAGATTCTGTTTGATTTTTTTTTCAAACTTTTGGTAGAAGTTGGGATGCTAATTTAATACAATCAACAAGTCTCAGGTGATAGTCACAAGAGTATCTGGTCAGACAGAAGGGAGCAATGAAAAGCTATAAAGGGGATTAAAGAAAGCCCTAGATAATTTGATTATGGATCTGCACCATCCCAACTTTCCATAATCATAAAATTTTCATAATCAGCCTTGTAGAATCTTTAGCATAGGTGTGGCTATTTTTTTATTTTTTTGGGGGGTGGTGGAAAATTTACAAAAGATATGAGTTATTTGGGGGCTGTTCTCCACATGTCCTGTCTATGGCAACCTCATATAGAGTCACAACACATGTTCATGTGTTGTCTAGGATAGATTAGGATAATCTCCAATGTCACTTTTATGGTTAAAGAAGCTCCATTTTACACTAAGAATACCAGCTGTTTGCCTATGACTCTACTCTCTGGAAGATAAGTTCCCAGTAACCCTGACTCAGTGACCCCCACCCAAAAATATACAGCTGTGACTATCTACTTGTTAAGATATGACTAACTGCTTTTTCTGCTTCTGTAACTTGCTTATGCCGATACCCAAAGATTATTTTGAGTTGCCTTAGCCACTTAACTTGACAGTACAGAACAATCTTCCTTGCTTGTATAGATATAGAAGGTCGTTGTGTGGTTTTCCTCTTCAAAAATCCTTCTCTGTAACCCTCTTACCCAGCAATCTCAAATTTGGCTCAGAGATTGTTCTTCCTGCTAGCAGTTAATCAATAAATCTTTTAATTATAATTGGATTGAGTCTATGATCTTTCCCCAGCAGTCACAAACTCCATAATATTACCTTTAGATACAAGCAAGAGGGACCCATTCTTTTGGAATTGCTATGGGTTAAATTGTGTCCCCTCCAAATACACATGTTGAATCTCTAACCTCTATATCTTAAACGTGGCTAAGTGCAGACAGAGCCTTTAAAGAGGCACTTAAGGTTAAAATGGGGTCAGCAGGGTAGGCTTTACTTCAGTATGACCTATGGCCTTATAAGAGATTTAGACATAGAAAATACATGGCCATGTGTGAATAATCAAGAAAGCAGCCATTGGCTCATCAAGAAAAGAGGACTCAGAAGAAAACAATTATGCCACCACTGTCCTGGGTTTCCAGTCTCTAGAGTTGTGAGGAGGTAAACTTCTGTGGTTTAAGCCACTTAGATGGCGGTAATTTGTTATGGTAGTCCTAGCAAACTAACATGCGTCATGCTCCATACTGCCCTTCCTACCATTGGTCCTTGTCAGAGAGTAGGGGTTTGCAAGATCAGATGACTTGTCTAATTCAGAATTAACCCCTATTGGTGCTTAGCCAGCCTACCAATTACACTCCTTTTTGGATTGTAATCAAATGACCATGGGTTCACAGGGTTTGGTCTGGCCTCTTGGTCAATCCTCCTGGGGGCAGATCTGTCCATCAATGGGTGCAATTCGACATCTATAGCTTTATGAGTGCCCACCCACAGATGCTATGAGGCAAGAATGGACAAGGGATAGAAAAAAAAAAGTGATTGAACAAGGGTGGATGGAGGCAGGAAAAAGGGCACAGTTGTCTCAGGGTCTCAGTGTTCTGATGTGGAACTCTGATAAACCAGAGAACTCTGAATTTCACTCATCCTCTTAGGTCTTGGTGAAGGCATAATCTCAAGGTGATAGGGTAGAATTTGCTTTAGAGCAATGGTCCCCAACCTTCCTAATGCTATAAAATTATTTTGTTGCTCCTCCATAACTGTAATTTTGTTACTGTTATGAATCATAATGTAAATATCTGATATGCAGGATATCTGTCACGACCCACAGGTTGAGAACCACTACTTTAGAGGTTCATAAGCTTGATTTACAACTTGTAAATTCTTAATTATATATATATGAATTATAGGCCTTTTAAAAAAATTTTATCCCAAGTTCTGTATCTGTTAGGGGTGGCTCTGGTCATTGTAAATTTCTCTTTTCTTCTTCTTCTTCTTCTTCTTCTTCTTCTTCTTCTTCTTCTTCTTCTTCTTCTTCTTCTTCTTCTTCCTCCTCCTCCTCCTCCTCCTCCTCCTCCTCCTCCTCCTCCTTCTCCTTCTCTTCCTCTGCCTCCTCTTCTTCTTTTAACTAGAAGGAGTATATACAAGCTGGGTCTGTCGTTTTTATCTACAGTATGATAAACTGATTGATTCCATCTTAGCCTATTTCAAGTTTGAGGAGAGATGTTATGAGTTTGGTCAAGGATACAGGGACAGGAAGGAATCTAGTTTGCACCTGGGAAAGGAAGCATCGATTACATATTCAGGTCTCTGAGGTCAGACAACTTTAGGTGGGTCATGTCAATATTTTTGGGCTATAATTGTGTCACTTCATATTCTCAAAGTAGACGTTAAGACAAAGATAGATGTGTGAGAAATTTATTGGTGTATTACTTACTTTTCTAGTAGCTGGGACCAAATTCCTGATGAGAGCAACGTGAGAAATGAAGGCTTTATTTTGGCTCACAATTCACGGGACAGCAGTCCCTCAGGGGAGGGAAATCATGGCAGGAGAAAAGCGAGGCAGTTTGTCCGCTGGGAAGCAGGAAGTGAAGAGAGAATGGGGCATGGCTACAAAACTTCCAGGCTTCGGTAGTGACCTGCTTCCTCCAGTGAGGTTCCACCTTCCAAAAGAGGTTCCACCTTCCAAAGGTCCCCAACCTTCCCATTCAGCCCTGCTCGCTGGGGACTAGGTGCTTAAACACTTGACCCTATGAGGACATTTCAGGTTGAAACCACAACAATTGGTAACATAGTCTCAGAAAGGAAAAAAAACAGGGCGTGGGGATGGGGGCGAGGTGGGGGGATCAGGATGGGAGTAGAGGGAAAAGATGCGGAGGATGCTGCTATTCCAGAACCGGGATGTGGAGAAAGGAAGGAAGAGGAAAAGACCTGAGAAGATCTTGACCAGCCCAGTGAGGAGTTCTCATAGAGCAATCTCCTGCAGAAATGGTCACGTAGTGGCAGATGGAAACTGCTGCTAATAGTGTGGCCACTGCAAAATAGTTCTCAAAAATTAATTTGTATTTTCAATTAACTTATATTCTCAGTATTATGTAAATTATAATAGTAATTAGAGGAAACAGGCTATTTTTTTTAATTTCTCCTCATCTTTCTCTCGTTCTCTTTCTTCTTTTTTTTTAAAAGTAATTTCTTTCCCCCTCAAGAATCAATTATGCAATCATTTGAGTAACTTAGATTTTGTTTTTTGGTTTTTCGAGACAAGGTTTCTCTGTGTAGCTTTGCTCCTTTCCTGGATCTCGCTCTGTAGACCAGGCTGGCCTTGAACTCACAGAGATCCGCCTGGCTCTGCCTCCCGAGTGCTGGGATTAAAGGCATGCGCCACCACCGCCCGGCTAGATTTTGTTTTTTAAACTTGATTTCTGAAAGTGCTGGTTGATTTAAATAGAATCTCCCTCCTTAGTGATTTATCTAAACAGCAACTTCAGTTTTATTGTATATAATGTTTATGTCTGACTTCGAATTAAAATTTAATGTTTAATTCAATAAACATCTATTAAATTGGAGAATGAGTGCCTGTTGTTGCCAAATGTTTATAAGGTGTAAATGGTAAGTGAACAAGAATGCTGTCGCTTCTAGAAAATCTTCCTTCAGATCCTTGGCATGATGTTTGCTATGGAAGAAATCAAAGGATAGTGTGTACAGTAAGCCTCTTGGTTAAGTATAGCCAGTACTGGGTTTGGGTGCTGTGCCCCAGTGAATGGTGGGCTTTGCTCTGTGGATGCTCCAAGGATGTGAGCACCCTGATTTTGTTGCTTCAGTAGTCGTTAGAGCAGTAACCTCAAGCTTCAGTGTGCATGCAGATCACCTAGGAGTCATGTTAAAATGAAATTCCATTGTTTGTTAACAGATTTAAGGACAAGTGCTAGCTTATTTGCCAGGGACTTCATGTTTTGTGCTAATGCAGGATGAAAACCTGCTGAAGCTTACTTCAATTTATTTACTTAAAATGTGAGTAATCAATAAGGCATAAATAGCTGCATTTATGTCTCCCTGGTGCACAGTTCAATCTTTTGGTTGATTATTGAGCATTAAGTTGTCTTGTTTGGATGCCTTGCCACCAACTGGATATCATCAATTAGTGAGTCTAGTCTAATGTATGTACTCTCCTTTATAAGACATTTTAGACAGTCTTACGTAGTGTTTCAGTCCCCCGTATGATTTATATTTGTATACTAAACTGCATTTTTTTCTGAAGTTCAAAGCATCAACATTTTGTGGATGTCTTTTCTTTGATTATAACCCCTTGTGTATACAGAGATGACTGCTGAATTCATCGTTATTCCATTTCCACAGAATTCTTTTGAAAGTTCCACAGACCTTTTCAGCCTCTGCTAGAAAGTAAAAGGAAATTAAACATGAACCACAGTGCACGTCACCAAAGTATGTGTTACTGTTACAGACTGAATAAATCAATACGCACACTAATGTCTCCGGGCATAGCCTGTCTAAAGACTGGTTTATTTGATTCCACATATTCTCTCTCTGCCAAATTGGATTTAGTTTTTTTTTTCCTGTTAGAAAGCATTGCTTCTACCATAATAGGATCTTTACTAGATAAATATTTGATAGTAGAAAAATGAGCAGTTACAGGGAAGAGTTAACAGCTGGCAAGTAGACAGATGGGCAAGTGTCAGTTGCCCTGGAGAAAATGATTGCATATAATGCAGTATGCTCACTTGTGGAGGTAAGAACTGCCAGTGCCCTCTGTTTGGAGATTCCATTATTTCATTTAGGGAGACATCTTTTAGGTCTATGCTACTTTTCTTCCTCTATATTGGATTTCATGTGGATTTATTACCTGAAATTCCTATTTAAAATGGACTGAGTAGCATATGGTGAGATCCATAGAACTCCTTCAAGAAAAATGTGCACACATAAACATGTATAACTTTTACAATATACTTCTGGGGAATTTATGGGGCCCTAAGAGTAAGAACAGTTGAGGCTGGGATGAAAATGATATACAAAGAAAATTCAGGAGAAAGAAAATGATATCAGGTGAGATAAGCTGAAAACAGGGAAGGAAAAATAATAAGGTTTATTGTGCTTAGTGTTTAGATTGTCAACTGTGACATGCCTACTTTCAAAGACAATTTCTTTGGTAGTTCTAAAAAAAGACTTACTCAAGATTAACTGTAAAGATAAAAGCAAGAGGAAAATTGATCATATGCACCAGGACAAATCATATAAAAAGAAGCAATAGCATTTAGAAAGTTTGTCTTTGAGATGTAAAGTGGGGCAAGTGAAAAGATGCATACAAAACCTTCAGTTTTATTAACAGTTCCAGTGTTATTTACAACAGAGGAATATGCAACTGAGCATGGAGCATGTGATCATAAAACATAACTTTGCACGCCAATGCTTCTCAAATGTTTATGGACATGTGACTCAGTGGCATCTTGGTAAATATTTAATGATTGGTTCTTGGAAACAAGCTTGAAGTTCAGTGTTTGATTATTTGTATGACATCAATACTTCACGGTAGGTGGTTTTGTTCCCCAAAGTAATGCTACTGAAGGCAAAACTGGGAAGGAATGCTCACAATTGACCCCTTTAAGATGTCAGCCAGTGCTGGAACATTACAAATCACGGGGCAGGGGTGTCTTGTTTAAATGGATTTTAACTCACTGGGTCTGAGCTAAAGAAGCCTGAGAAATTTTATGTCTGAGAACCTCTCAAGTCATGCTGTGGCTGCTCTGGGTACAATTGGAGCAAGACTACTGCATAGTATCTGTTGAAACAGGGGAAAACACACTTCTGTAGAAAACAATCCAAGCTATAAAACTGTCATAACAATACATATATAATGAATATGTTGTGTCATATAATATGTTCATAGCCACAGCATGTCTACATGTATAGTGAGTTGGTATAAGCATAATGTGTAGCAACAGAATTACAACAAAACTATTTGTTTTCCCTTTTAAAATTAAGGGAGTAGTGAGATTCTCTCCCCCTCAAAGTTAGCTTAAAAGTGAGCTAAGTTGCAAAGCACGATCTTGATTTAGAAGAGTAGGGCATACATTTAAAAAAAAGATTTATTTATTTATATATTTATTTATTTATTATTTATTATGTATACAGTATTCTGCCTTCATGTATACTTGTAGGCCAGAAGAGGGCAACAGATCTCACCACATACAGATGGTTGTGAGCCACCATGTGGTTTCTGGGAATTGAACTCAGGACCTCGGGAAGAGCCACACTGTTTAGGCTGGAGTAGAGGTCAGTCCCATGGCCAACAAACAGCCACGTGGTGGGGAGGGTGGCTTTAGAGAAAGAATAAGCAAGCCCCAAATAAGGAAGACCCAAACTGTTAAAGGAAAGCATGCTTGAAAACTGGTACAAAGAAGAAAAGAAGTCACGCTTTTCTGAATAATTGATAAAAACGGACAGACTTTTGAGACTACATGGCTGTAGCCTGGTAAGCTGCTATGGTAGGGGTGGAGATTCTGGGCAGGAAAAGTACAGTATTTCATCAAGTGACTAACTATTCTGCTTCTTTTTCAGCACGGCTTGGGGTGAGTCTGCCTTCCTAGGGTATATCTTTTGGTTAAGTGTTTTATCTGACCTGACTGCAATGTTGTGTCTCCACCTAGGCCAGAGATCCTACTCTCTTGTCTGAAAATATTTTTTTCTGATTTAATATATTCATCTATCCCTTCTCTCTCAATCACTAATTCAGACTTGGGGAAGAAATTGGAGCCCTTGATCTCAGCTTATAGTGAGAAGGTACAAATAAAGGATGAAAAAACATAATTATATTATAGGAATTCTAATAAGGACAAATAATAGAACAAAAAATAAATGAAAGCAGAGTAAAGGAATAGAGTTCGATAGAGCCATTGCTGTGTCAGATTGGAGCAATCAGTGAAGGTGTCTTTAAGGAGAGTTCTCATAAAGGGAGGGAAAGGCAGGACCCAAGAGTATTCCAGAAACTACTAAAGCAATAGCCTGAAGGGGAATGTTGTTGGTTTATTTGAGAGACAGCAGAAGGCCAATGAAGATGAAGTGGAGGGAGGAGATAGAGAAATAGTTGGAGTGAAATATGGAGACATAAAGGACAAGATAATTGAGAATCCAGGGAATGTTATGGAAGCTGAAGCAATGACTCAGTGGTTAAGGAAACAGTAAAGATTTGGTTCCAATTACTACGGGAAACTGGCAAAATAACCCACTTAAGGGAATGACGTGAAACTTATATTTTATAAACGTCATTCAATATTCATACAGAACAAACCAATGGTAGCAAAAATGAAATAAAAAAAGATTAGCTGGGTTATGACTGAGGAATTTTATAAAAATATAATGGTAGATCATAGTAGATGGTGATAATTTTGGTTGACATGTTTGACATTTTTATTTATTTATTTTATTTTATGTGTATGATTTGCCTCTGTGTGTGTATGTGCACCACAGGTGTGTAGTGCTTGTAGAGGTCATAAGAAGATGGTAGAGCCCCTGGAACTGGACTTACAGATGGTTGTTAGCCACCACGTGGGTGCTGGGAACTGAACCCAGGTCCTCTGCATGAACAACAAATGCTCTCGACTGCTGAGACAGTTCTCCAACCCTGGTTAGCATGTACTTGGATGGTAGATTCATAAGCCTTCACTATGGATTGGAAATATGCTGCAGAATAAAAAGAAAAATCAAAAGTGATTTTAGTTTTGTCTTAGGGTGGTGGGTAAATGTATGGCTAATAGAGGTAGAAGAGCTTGAGCAGGAAAAACGTTATTGTGTTATGGAACAGAACCAATAGAATACACCCACCCTCCCCCCACAAACACACAAGAATAAAGGGGAATTATTGTCTTGGCTTACACAATAGGGGTTGGCTTGTCCAGCAATGGCTGTTGTAGCAAGACAGGCAGAGAACATGGTAGCTGTTAAGTTCAAAAAAATTGGACACCTCAGCATTCCCAAACCAGTGCGTTCCCAACCCAGTGCTGAAAGCTTAGAAGATACTGGTGTTGAGTCTATGTTAAAAGCCAAATATATTGGCATCTGATGTCAGAGAATGATGGCAGAAACCATCAACACACTCAGGTATGTACATTAGCTTCCTCCACCCACCCTCCGAGATCGACTCAATTCACTTCTTTGATGCTGCTGACTGACTGGATGGGGCTATTCACATTGAGGGGGTGTTCCCCCACCACTATTTCACATGTCGAACCTTTCTGAAAACAACCTCGCAGACAAGCAAACGCACATTTTACTGCTCCTAGGCTTCACTTAATCTTATTGACAATAAAGACCAACCATTACAGTTGTACTTTAGGGTCTGTTAAGATTTTGCTGTGTTATATACATTAGTGTGGGCAGTTGGGTATGTGAGTCTGGATTGTAAAGACTCTGCATGTGCACACTTGGAGATTATGGTATATAGATGCTATTTAAAGCATGAGATGATGCAGTGAGATAAAGTGAGAAAAATGGAAATGGTAGTCAGCAGAGTAGATTAACTTCAGGCAACAAGCCTCACAGGTGTTGGAGGTGGATAGAGCAAAATGGAAACATTAGGGAATCCTAGATATGATGATAAAAAGGGACAGGTAGGGATTTTAGGTGAGAAAAATCCCCAGAGATGATACTCAAACCACTGATGGAGGAGTACAGCCTGGCAGCTGCAACTGCTTCTGATGGTGTGCAGGGAGGCTAGCGGAGGAAACCCAAAGAGAATCAAGTGTCACAACATGTAGAGGCTGATGGAAGATAAGGCCTGTCTATGATGATTGATGGTTCCTAGTCTATGAGACTAGAGGAAAGTAGGAGAGCTACTTAGAATCTTAGAAACACACACACACACACACACACACACACACACACACACACACACA
>CABHPQ010002346.1:0-27937 GCA_902168405.1 Peromyscus aztecus | reverse complement strand
AAGAGAGATAGATAGAGAGAGAGAGAGAGAGAGAGAGAGAGAGAGAGAGAGAGAGAGAGAGAGAGAGAGATTCATTTTGTTAGCCAGGGTCCCTTACTGATTACTTACTTACTTACCTAGTCACTCACTCAGTAACCCTATTACTATTACTGATTGCATTGTTGGAACTATTATTTAGTTTCTGAGTTCTTTGTATATTCAAGATATTATTCCTTTGTCAGATGTAGAGGTAGGAAAGTTTTTTTTCTCATTCTCTTTACCTGATTGTTTCCTTTGCTCTGCAGAAGCTTTTTAATTTCATGGTATTATAGTAAGGGGAAAAACACTGACTTCAAGAGAGAGAGAGGGATAATTTGATGAGCAAAGTCTTTAAGTGAGAGAGAAGGACACAGCATAGAGAGAACTTGGAGACATGGATTCTGACAAGGGAGTGTTAGTTAATTTCTGTTGCAGGAAGAACCAAGAAAAATCTCTCAATTGTTTCAGCTTTCTCAATGGATTACAACATAACACCACCTGCTAAAAGTTATGAAGAGGGAGCCATGGAAGTTTGAAAAGTCTGGGAAATTATAAAATATTCATTTCTGGAGTAGAATGATGTAATGAAAATTTAGTGGTCACCTGAGGAGCAGGTCAGAATAAGACCCATCTACTTTGGATGTCAAAAAAAAAAGAAAAAAAAAAGAAAAAAAGAAAAAAAGAAAGACATGATGAATCTGTAGAAAATGCAAAACTACTCATCAAACCAAGTAAATATTGACTTGCTTTTATAAACATAATGCATAAGCATACTAAACAATGCCCATGATAAAATATTCTGTTTTGAAAAAATATCTTTTACGGAAAGTTCTTAGATAACGATTGTTGTAATTACTCTTGAGCTTTACTCCAGCTGTACACACTTGAGTTCAGTTTAACACATGAAAATGTATTGCATTTCTAAATGTAGTTATTAATAAATGTAGCCATTTGTGTGAAATTATTCTGGAGAACTGCTATTTGACAAATTGACCTCTGAGTCCCGATAGCCCTACTAGTTTCATTAGTGGTTTAAAATGGGTCGGAATCATTTGAACTGCCTCCAGGCCAATTCACAGCTGTTTAAAAATCATGTGTTTAAACAGTAGATTAGAAATAAAGGATGATAGGCCAATGATTGTGACAGTAACTAAACTCAAGTTATTTCAATTCTGCCATTCTATGTGACCACTTGAACTAAATAGCGATGCTTCATATTTATGACAGCAGAACAAAACTAAAATTGCAAAGTTGTTACAATTTTGTTTATGAATGTAATCTTTAGCTCATCACTAAAATATACTCATCCCTAACTGTAACTTACTGAATGTACTATTGTATTGGAGAGCACTGTGTACTAAAATACAACCCATTCCATGTGTCAAAGAAAATTCCTGGAAAGGAGCTGTGTGCACTAAGGCTGGTGGAGTCATTAAAACTTCAAGGGGAGTGGAGAGTTTGAAATGTTACAGGTCTGGGAGTCTAATTACATTTTGTCTTAGGCTATCTGCAGCAATCCTAAAAGAGGCATTCTTTGCTTACTCTGTGCATAGTCAACAACCTGATAAACAGATAAAAAGCTTTGGAATATATTAACCTAACAAATCTCTATTCACCAATCAAAGGGCTAAGGACGTATCAGATGACACCTGAGGTCTATCTGCCTCTCTGCAACCTGCTTCTCTGTGGCACCCACTAAGGTATTCTCAAGTTGCCTTGATTTGTGACTTTGTTGTGCTACTGTAAGACTTGGTGAAACTCCTTCCACACTGAAATCTGGAACCTGGGGTAACCTAGCTCTTTGTTTCTGGGCCTAGGTCACTCACTCATACTTGCTCGGAAATAAATCATCTTTTGTTCCCTTTGAGACAAGAGCTGTGGTTGTGTGTGTGTGTGTGTGTGTGTGTGTGTGTGTGTGTGTGTTGACAGCAATGTTCAGCATTGCTTGTCCTCTTATCATGAATCTTAAGCAAGATCAGCCATCATTTTTGTTTGTTCGCCTCAGTCCCTAAGGTATTCAGATGAAGAGCCACAGGCAACCTTCCCTTATGCTGCAAGCCTGAAATCTGTTATATTTATGGGATCCATAACAACTTTATCAAGATTAAATAGACATGTATTTTTGAGTGCTGCAAGGAAAAGAGGTAAAATGTTTAAATATGTGTGATTAGTAAAGTGGATAAGTGGGATTTTAACTCAGGCTTTTTTAGTTCTCATTCAGTGACTCATTTATCACAGTTGACCAAAATATATGACATGCAGAAACTAAGCAATCATTTATATTAGAGTCACTGCAATCTACTTACTGCGATGATCAAATTATTTGTGTCCTTCCAAAATCATGTGTTAATACTTGCTATTGTCAATATAAAAACTGCAGCTCTCATCCTAAAGGGAATAAGAGAGAGTTTATTTTGGAGCCATTTTGAGCAACCATGGCCCAGGAACACAGATTTAGGTTACTCCAAAGTCCATATTCCAATGTGGAAGCAATTTCATGAAGTGGCAAGTCTAAAATACATTGGTGAGTACATCAGAGAGACAGGTACAGTGTGATGGGGGAAGCTTTTCTATAGACCCAAGTCACCATCTGATGACATTCTTAGCTTTTGGATTGGTGGAAGCTAGTGGTCTGCTCAGCTAATAGATTCTAAAATGTTCTTTACTTGTCAGTCACAAGATGTTAGTTGCAAAGAATTGCTGTTCAGGAGGGCTAGAACTAGCTCAAGATAATGTACTAGCCCCTGGACCTGTAACATCCCAATCTCTCCCCAGTACTGCAGCTCCAGTGAGTCAATCAGTCATGGGGACAGGCTTCTTTTCAGTTTTCATCACACTACCATCCCTAGTATGATAATGAGAGATTAGGAGTTAGACAGACCCTGGGTAGGCAGACATATAGGGAGAGGAGCCATGGCTAGGTAATAAAGGTGGCAAATTTCCAAGATGTCAGCTTCTTCATAGCCCTCCTGACTTGAGACAAGAGCCCGGCAGCTTAAAACAAAGGCTCTGGAGGCTTTTGTCTCCTACCAGCAGGCCCCTGCTGATGGACTGGTTCAATAAGTTCAAGGCTTGCTCGTGACATGTCATGCAACATGTCGAATAAAGTTCTGGACCAATTAGCCATCCTAACTTTCTTTAAACTGACCAACCCTAAATTAGGAGAAGAAAAGTCTTCAGAGACTTAAAACCCAGCTGCTGAGAAGAGACTGGAGTTCTCAGCTCCCCCAGTCTCCCCTCTGTTTGCAGAGGATCTTTTCTCTGTGTGCCTGTTGCCTGTGTGTGTTTCCTCATCACCAATAAACACCTTCCTTCAGCTGCTGATTCTGTCTGCTGTGCCCAAGATTTCTCTGCTGCCGCCTGTTGCTTCAGATTGTTCCTGCCTTTTAATTCTTTAACCAGCAGAGGAAACAAACCCCATCCAGACCCCTAGACAGTATCATTTCAAGACCCAGTAGACTGTGTCAATAATATTTTAAGATGTGACCTTTTGGGAGGTGATTAGGTCACAAGAGTCCCGTCCTCATGCATGAGGTTGGAGCCCTTCATTAGGAGGCTTCACAGTGTTAGGCCTTTGTCTCTCCTGCTTTGTGTGAATGAGTAAAAGGACACTATCTCTGAGGAATGGAGCTTCACCAGACTTCAAGAATGCCACCACTGGCCTTGAACTTCCCACCTCTATAATTATGAGCAGTTGATTCTTTCGTTTATAAATTGCCTATTTTGTTACAGTGGTGCAAGCAGACTCACATTTGGAATGTATCCCCTGACTGCTGGCTGTCACAACTAGGGACATGTAGAACTCAAAGGGAAGTAGAGAAAGCGATCAGCATGCTGACTAGAGAGGACTGGTCTTTAGAAGCATGGCTCCGCCTTGCTTTAAACTGGCAGCTTGTAATTCTAAGGTCAACATAAGGAATTTCCTTCTAATTAAAAAACCCATTTAAATTATCATTTTGTTCTAAAAATTAACACAGGAATCGTTCATAGTAGCATTTTGTTTCTGTGTGAGGGCACATGCTACCTAGTCTCTCGCCTTTCCTCTCACATTTCTGATTATAGGGCCCTTGATATCCACTCTGTGATTACCTTGCACCACCAAACACAGTCCAGAATAACCAGATGGCTCAAGACCCATTTTGCAATCACACCTGAGCAATCCCCTTTGCCATGAAAAGTAACATTTCCACAGACTTCTGGGCTTAGACTGTGGACATATTTGGTGGCGTAGCTCTTCTTACAACTCAAAAGTGTTGGCTTCTCTGGGTCAGAGGTGTATATAAGCCAAAACCCAGAGTCGGGGAAAAGACGGAGGTTTTTGAGCTCCAAAGGACCTAAGTAGCCCCGCCCCTCCAACTCTGTTGCCTGGAGGACACATGGCCTCTTTCTTGGTCTGGCTCCACTCTATTCTTATAATTTTCCTTGATAGATGCCTCATGGTCCTGGCATTTCTGACATCCTGGGATCCTACTGTAAATCTTCATCTTTACAGCTTCAGGAAATAGACCCTCAGGGCTTCCTTACAGAGACACACTCCTAGTCTCAGAGGCCCTCAGCAACCTTGGTACATGTCTCCATGACCCATTATTCTTACATCTATCATGCTTGTAAAACCAGTATTACATGGACAGTGCTGCCAAGTTCTGCTGCCAGCTTACGATCTAGCCTGGATCTCCTGCACTGGCCTCCTGGTGCCCACCCTAAGAATACACATCGCTAGGCAATTGTTTATAAATGGGAATTCTTTCAATGGCATGCCAAGTTGAGGCTCTTTCAACTTCAGCTACAGCTCCACAAGGTGAATGGAGCCTTTAATAGGTGTGAGCTTGACCTCAGGGTGCTTTTATTACTGTCCCAATGCAGAGCGTTAGTGTTCTAACATTTGATTTGTTGTAGCTTTTTGAGCAAGAGTTTCATACAGTTCAGATGGTCTCAGCTTTGCTATGCAGCAGGGGCTGGTCTTAAAGTCCCGACCCTCCTCCCTCATCTTGCCAAGTGCTGGGATTACAGATGTGAGTTTCCGACATCCTGGGGATCACTCGGTTGTTTCTGACAACCACTCTTGAGTTTTCTTTCTTTTTTTTAATGGTGCCAATCTTAACAATTACAGCTGTTTTCCCGCATGCTTTGTATGTAGCCTTAAATTCATGACTTCATTTTTCTACTCTTTTTGTTGCTCGTTCTTAGCAGGATAGGAGTAAAGGATAGTAACTATGATACAGCCTGAATGCTAGCCTACATTGAGATTTCCTCTGCCAAACAATTTAGTTAATTTCTTTTTAATTCAGCTTCACTCAAGTTCTCTGGATACGGGCAGGATACAGCCAGATTCTTTATCAGTCGGTAGCAAGAATGGCTTCTTGACCAAGTCCCAATAGTGTGTGTTCCTCTCCAAAACCTCATGAACCAGGCTTCCAATCTTCCCATTTCTTTCAGCATTCTGGTTTTCTGAGCCTCCTGCCAGGAGGGCCCACTAAGCTCTGGCTACAGCAGTCTGGTGCTTTTCTAGACAAAAGCCTCAAATTCTTCCACATCCTTCCCATGAACTACTTCCACAGGCATAGAAACCACATGGTCAGGCTTATCAGAACAATGGCTTCACTCCTTGGTAACAATTTTATGTATTAGTTATTTTAATTTTTGCTCTGATAAAATATCTAACAATAGCAACTTAAGGATGAAATCTTTATTTTTTGCTCACAGTGTGAGGGTCCAGTGCATCATGGCAGGAAGGCACTGTGCATGTCAAAACGCCATTTGACGACTTGATACAAAGCTAGGGTCACCTGGGAAGAGGGAGCCTCAGCTGAAGAACTGCCCCCCTCAGAATGGCCTGTGGGAACAACGGCATGACAGTTTCTTGATTGTTGGTTGATGTGAGCAGGTGGTACCCTCTGTGGGCAGTACCAGCTCTGGGCAGGTAGCTGAATGTGAGCTTGGGAAGAAGCCAGTGAGCATCCCTCCTCTGCGATCTCTGCTTCACCTTCTGCCTACAGTTTTCTCTCTCCCTGACTTTCCTCCGTGATCGGTTGTGACCTGGGAGTTGTAAGACAGAATAAATCCATTCATCACCAAGTTGGCTTTGGTCCATGTTTTATCACAACAATAGAGATGAAACTAATACAGCAGAGGAGCATGAGGCAGATGCTCACACTGCACCCACAGCCAGGAAGCAGAGCGATGAGTTTTGGTGCTCGGCTCCCTTTCTCATTTTTAATTGGTCTAGGACTCCAGCCCGTGAACTGGGCTTCCCACGTTGAGGGTACATCTTCCCACCTCACTTAGCCCTGTCTGGCTCTGGCTAGAGGTCTGTCTCCTCAGTGGTTATAGATCCTGCCAAGGCAACAGCCAACACCAGCCATCAAGGCATCCTGCTCTTATCCAATTCTACGCTCAAATGAGAAGAAAGGAAAATGAAACTACCGGGAAGAGGGAAAATGTCAGGAACCAGGATTTGATATGGGATAATTTTTTTTTATCATGATCTGCAGATTAAAATAAGTTGTTTATCTGGATAGAAAAGTATTTTCAAGTATTCTATTACATTAATAGACAAGTTTCCCATTGTTTTTTCATTACCAAGGAAGTGCGGAGGACACGAGCTTCATACAAACGTATATACATTGCATTAGGACTCTTCCTATATAAAAACACTTCTCAAAAGTGTGATTAAATGACTGAAGTGAATTCCTTTCCTGAGTGCAAGAAAACATGTATTCGGCTATTCAAGCATGGCTTTCACATTATAGGAGATAGAAAAATTCTATTTATTTGTGATTTATATGCCATTTGCTGATGATAACAGAGTACATGATAAGAATTTCAATAAAAAAATCAGTTCCAACTGTCACAAGATAAGCCACTGAAAACTTTGGCACTGTTTGAATCTGTTTTTCTTTTTTAAAGCTTGAGTGAATTAAAAAATTTCTAAAAAGTTAAGATGAGATTCTAAATTATGTTTTGATAATTTATAGATCCTATGGTTACTTGCTTCAGCCAACAACCTGGAAACGAACTTTCCCCAGATTTTTTTTTATTAATATAACATCTTCCAGCTGATGGTGAAGTGTATTTGGGTGACCTTCGGAGAGGACATGAGACTTTTCTGTGTTCCCTAAGACAGGCCGGCCTATTGGTGAAGCAGCTTTCTCTCTCTAGAATTCTAGCCTGCATCCTTTGCCATAGTTTACATCCTCTTTCCTGAATTTAACTTATCCAGATCTATTAATTTTGATCATAGTGTTCTCTCACAGCTGTTGGATAATTCAGGCTTAAAACTATCAAAAGGACAATGGATAAAAAAAAAAAAGCAAAGCTTTTACTTTGTACCAGAATAAATTCTAGAAGTATTGGAGAGTTAAATATAAGAAGAAATAAATTCTAAGAAATGCCAGGAAAGTATGGATGGATATTTATCTCAAGATGGGTATTTTCTAAGATAAAATACATGAACAAATTCCTGAAAATGATTCAGAGACTATACATTGGTCAAATTTGGTCACACTATTTGAACATTAACACACATATAATTAGAATGCAAACTGCAATTACAAATAATTTGTAATAAATATGATATTATGTTTTCTTTTTGAAAAACACCTGGTAAGCCAGTTGTAGTGGCATACACCTTTTATTCCAGCACTTGGGAGGTAGAGGCAGGCAGATCTCTGTGAGTTCCGTGACAGCCAGGATTACATGGTGAGACCCTGTCTTGAATAAACAGAGCAAAGCAAAGCAAAGCAAAATTATTTGTATTGGGTATATATATTTCAGTGTTGTCTGATACAATAGCCAGAAATGGCTTTTGTTCTTCTGCGACGTTTTGAAAACTTGAACAAATGTAAGAATGGTGGCATTTATGATTTTATTAGTTGACATAGATTTTCTTTCAAAAAATTAGTGAAAAGAATACAGAATTACTGTGCTGACCTCATGATTAATATTCAGACAAACATCAAGTAATAGGGCTAAGATTTATGTGTCAGAATCCTCAAGATGCCTTTAACTGTGACATAAAGACTTCAAACCTGATATGAACAGACACAGGGTATAGAGGGATGGTAGTTTAGGAAATATCAATAACAATGAATCATAATACCTAGAAACAGAAAGGTTCTCTGTATTGCTCCATTTCAGTGTGCCACATTTTTTGTCTGTGGCATGTTTTCCTACATTAAAAACCAACCAACCAACCAAACAAACAATGACCAATGGCTTGGGTAAATTAAATTTTATGTTGTGTCCTAACCTTGAGAATGAATGGAGGAGAAGCTTGGGACAAGCATTTGAGATCCAAGAGGGACAGCACTGAGAAAGAAAGGGAGAGCTGGAGGTGGCTAGGTAAGCATCAGGGCATTGGAAAGGACATGGCTAAAAGCAATGATGCCAGTTAGTGCCCAGCCATTCCAGAAAAATCCACCTGAAAAGTAGTCAATATAGAGCACAGGGAGAGTCTTGCTATATACATACATATGTACATACATGATTTGTCCAGAAAGATGAAGGGTAGGCTGGACCATCTAGTACAACAGAAGACTGGAGTACAAGGCAGTTTGTTTCCATCTCACAGCCTTGTCACGGCATGACAGAAAACCATGGGACTTAAGAGTTAAAGTATAAGCGGGAAGTACTTGTTGACTTGGACTGCTCATATGGTCAACTTACTAGAGAGGACAGCACATGGAAGAGTGAGGATTGTCCAAACCCTGCTGGATTGGGCATGAGGATCTTGACGTTGTCGAATGGCTACATTAGTATGAAGAATTATATGGCCACACAGACGCTTGGATTCTCATTCGTCATAACACAAAAAACACTACAGTGGAGTGAATACTGATGATAGACGCCCACTGACTGACGTGGAGACTTGAAGTCAACTTTTAGTCAACTTTCTATCAGAGTGACTACTGGTTAAGCTCACTTTTGGATTCCTAGTTATGCTATATTATTTTTTCCATATTTTCACATATTTAAGAATGTTTTGTGAAAGAAGACATTTATTGAATACATGTCATTTATGACAAAGTCTGTTAGGTAAGACACATGTTGAAATTAATGGTACCAGGTTGGGGAGATAGAGCAGTGGTAGAGCACATGCCTATCATGTGTGAAGCATAGAGTTCGATCTGTAATCCTTCTGGGGGAAAAAAAGAAAAAACAAGTGAAAAATCAATAGTTTTATTTTCTTCTTTTCACAGTAGGAGAAAAACAGACTTGTAAAAGATTGTTAGAATATGATGAGATGGGTATTCTAACATGGAAATTGTCATACTTACTGTGAGAGAAGAAAGGTAGATGCAGATCTTTCTGGCTGTTTTTTGAGGGGTCAGGGGTTTAGGAGGGATTTACAGAGTACAATTGCCTCCGGAAGAGCATACATAAATGGTGGGAGGTACAGATATAAGGGTCAAAGGAACTGAACATGGAAGGCATCATTCTTTACATCAGAAACATTCACACACAGAGATATTTGGACCTTGTGTAGAGACAGAGGAGAGTTCAGTGTGTTTGGCCTTGAAAGTGCTTGATGGTTCGTGAGGGGGCAGAATGGGGAAGGCAGATGGCATGGGGTTTGAAAGGCTGTAGGGTTTGGTTAAAAGGAGTTGGCTACTGATGCTATTCTAATAGAGGAGGGAGGAATCAAAATACTATTTTTGTAAATATCTTAGTTAATTAGAAAACTGCTAATGAGTATAATCATTTGTAAGAAACACCTGGAAGGCATAAATCAAATAGACTCTTTCAGAAATACTAGAAAATAATCTCAACTAGCTGGCCACTGAGAATAGAGTAGCAACTTATTTTTAAGTATAAATATCAACATAGTTCCAACAATTCCACACGTTAGGGTTTCAGTCTTAACAGTTGTTTTGCAAAGAAAAAAATTATTTTTGTAGTGTGTGAGTGTGTGTGTGTGTGTGTGTGTGTGTGTGTGTGTGTGTGATGGTATATTTGTGGATGTCAGAGGACAACTTCAGGTGCTAGTTCTTGCCTTCTGTCTTGTCTGAGACAGAGTCTCTTGTTTGTAACTGTGTACACCAACTTTGATGGCACATGAACTCACAGGGATCTTCCTGTCTCCACCTTCCATGTTGCTGCTGGGATTACTCATAAACATTACTATATCCAGTTACATGGTATCTTAGCTGCTTTCCATGTAGGTGTGATAAAACACTCTGATAAAAACAACATAAGGGAGAAGGTTAATTCTGACTCATAGTAGAAGGTCCAGGGTGTCATGGCAGGGAAGCAAGAGCTTGAGAGAGCTGGTCAAGCTGCAACGACAGCCAAGAAGTAGAGAGACCAGTGCATGCTAGCGCTCAGCTTGTTTTCTCCATTTTCTACAGTCCAAGACGCCCTTCCCGGGGAAGTAGCCATTGAAGATGTTAATTATTTCACATTATCAAGATACATGAAAATAGTGACCCTAGAGTTGGCGGGGGTTCAGTGATATAGGATTCCACCTGTTTCCTGCCCACTGGCTGTACTCTCCCAGCTTCCAGTCTTATGGTTATATAGATGGCTGCCACTCCTTAAGTTCATGCCTTCATACAAGGACATGGCAGGCAGTATGAAAGTTAACTCCATTATCTTCTTTCCTTACTCACTCAGCACTGTATCATTTGGTATATTTGAATAAAGAAGACGAAGAAAGTGACATGCTCATAGGTTGTTGATAGAATAGACTGATGAGAAAAGAGTTGATCCATTATGATTGCTTTTATTTGGGCTAGACCAGAATTACAGTTCCTCTTTGTTAATAGATACAGTAGAGATGACTGCTGAGGATTCATTAGGTATAACTGATAGTACATGGTAAGGATTAGGTTTGCCTAAAAGTAATACAGACCCACAATAACTCTACTTAAACCAAAGAGAAAAGTAATTCGCTCCTGCAAATGTTCAGATTAGGTAGTACAGGGGATCAGATTCTTTCCAGAATTCACTTTTCACTCAGAAAACAAGCCTCATGGTGGAAAATGGTGGTGAGCAGACTTGTACCACAAGCAGTAGGATGAAGAAATAGAGGTGAGAAGGGGTACACTTAAAGTTCATTGAATCTGGGGCTGGAGAGATGGCTCAGCAGTTAAGAGTAGGTACCTGCAGAGGACTCAGATTGAGACCTTATCATCCACATCAGGCAACTCACAACTGCCTGTAATTCCCACAGCAGGCCTCTATGGACTCCTGTACTCATGGGCATTTTCCACCCCCATACATATAATTAATATAAAATAAATTGTTCTTAAAAATAGGAATGGTTCCTTGAGGCTGCTTCTATTCTGATGGCTGATACTTAAGTATGCAGCCAACCCCATCTGTTACGGAGGCAGAGAAATGCTCTTTTGGGATGGTTGGCTACATGCCTAGGTAAAAACTGGTGCCTATTAGAATGAAGACCATAATGAAAGAGGAATGGGTACTATGATACTTCTAGTAGTGTACACTATGAATGAACAATGTTCAAGATTATCATTATTCTAAAACTGACATAATTCGGAATGCATTTAATTATATTCTTGTTATTTAAAAAGATATTTTGTTGTGGTGTGTGAAGGCTGTGGATGGTGACATCTTTTATGTTTTAAATTTATTTCTATTATTTTTCCCACCCAGTGTTTTGGTAAGAACTAAAGAAAACATTGCTGAATATCACTGGAATTTGCTATTCTATAAGCAATTTTTGGAAGATCTCTTTTGGACCTGGCTTGAGACCTCAATTATTTCCAAAAAGACATGGAAAGAAAGAATAATAAGTTTCTCAAGAGCCTTAACAACAAAATTCAGATCTAATATTGCAGAAGAGTATCATGTGAAATACATTACTGTAGTGTAAACTGTGGACAGATATGGTTCTTTTAAAAGTTTTATTTTTTCGTAATGGTTACTAGACACTAGATATTAAGATTTTTATCGAATGGATTTGTGTGTGAAAAGCCATACCTCTTTATGAAATTGCTTCTATACAGATTAAATTTTTATATCCATGCTTAGAGGTACAAAAGCAATCTAGGAATATAATTGTTCTTGGTCGGGCCTGATTATATAGCCCACTGTAGGAACTCATCCAAATGTGAATACTTCAATATTTCTGGCAGAAAAATAAAATCGTTCTTACTTGCTCACATAAGTAATACCACCCAGGGACTCTGTATTAATCCTGGATTTGTGAATTGAAGTCTAAAAGTCTAAATTGTCTCCTATTCAAATAATCATTCTGGTAAGGACAGCTGTTTTATTACTAAAAAACTACACATCTCTGCAGAATCCATTTACAACTTCTCTGTCACCGTTCTTTGGTGGAATGCTTGTACCTAGGAGAAAAATGAGTTGGGTTTTGTAATTTCTGCCCACCAGTCATTCCTATGTTTTTGGTGACCAGCTGTCTGAGGACCTATGATTGAAGGTTGGCTTCTAATGGACACAGCATCTTCTTCCTAATACTGTGTAAAATGACCATGGTTCTATGAGTCTCTTAATAGCTTCATTATTTCATATCCCTAAGCAGTTGAGTCCCTGCTGGTCACTGAAAAAAATTTGTTTTAATCCTTGGTACCACATCTAAATAGGCTCTGATTTTATTTTTTAATGTTGCATATGGTGCTCATAAACAAGAATGTTATACGGACTATAATAAAATTTGGACCTCTACTTTCAAGTGAGATTTGAAACTCTTTGTCCTATTGTTCTATATGACTTTATTTGCTTTTTTCCCTAAGAGTCTGCTACTCGGTTGGAATATTAACCATTTATGTCCTCCTTTATGCAGCACATTGTTCTGAGTACTTTAAAATATACCACCAAGCAATAAGATAGGATTTTTCTATGTTCATTCATCCCTGCTTCTGAAATAATTATGTAGAGATGTCATAGATACTTGTCCATTTTATTCTACTCCCACCCTGGTACTTGAAGTTCCCTCTTTTCATGAGACTGTGTCTGTCTCTCAGTAGAGAGTGTGCCCCCAGTTCCTTGCACATAAAGCCCTCGATATAGCTCTGATAAGCACATGCACACCCCACATTTAGGAGAGCCTATTTAAAGTAAGTTCTAGCCAATCAATTGTCTTACCCATTCAGAGGGCCTGTTTGGGAGGCATCCAGACAGTGGGACCTGGTCCTGTGCTCACTGCATGAATTGGCTGTTTGAAACCTGGGGCTTATGCAGGGTAGCTTGGCTCAGCCTGGGAGGAGGGGACTGACCCTGCCTGGACAGAGTCTACCAGGTTGATCTCAGTCCTCGGGGGAGGCTTTGCCCTGGAGGAGGTGGGAATGGGGGGTGGGCTGGGGGGAAGGGGAGGGGGCAGGAGGGGGGAGAACAGGGGAATCCGTGGCTGATATGTAGAACTGAATGGTATAGTAAAATAAAATAAAATAAAATAAAATAAAAAAATAAAGTAAGTTCTATGAAGGTGTATCAGTGACCACAGGTGACACAGGTAAGAGGTGTAATAGGAGAGTCCAGTACCTAATGTTTTGGGGTTGGTGGAGTTTCTGAAAAGTGTTTGCACTCATAAAAAGAATTTGGAAATGTTCCTTCTGTTTCTACTTTGTGGAATAATTTGAGGAGTATTGATATTAGTTCTTCTTTGAAGGTCTGGCCCTGAAACCATCTGGCCCTGGGATTTTTTTTTTTTTTGGTTGGGAGACTTTTAATGACTGCTTCTATTTCCTTGGGGGATATAGGTCTATTTAAATTGTTTATCTGTTCTTGATTTAACTTTGGTAAGTAGTATCTATTGAGAAAATTGTCCATTTCTATGGTGTTATTTTATTTGTACTGAAATGTGATTTTATTTGTATGTTAATAAATAAAGTTGCCCGGGGTCAGAGCTATTAGCAAGCCATAGCGAAAGCTGGGTGGTGATGGTGCACGCCTTTAATCCCAGCACTTGGTAGGCAGAGTTAGGTAGATCTCTGTGTGTTCAAGGATACAGCCAGCATTGGAGACACACGCCTTTAATCTCAATACCAACCATAGAAGACCTGGAGGTCTGTACAGACAGACAGTGACTAGGAGGTCACGTGGTTGGGTTTACAGCCAATGAGAAGGCAGAACAGAAACTCTATAAAAAAAGACAGACACAGGAAGTAGGTCTCTTTTGGAGAGGTACAGCAACAGTGACAGTGAAGGGTAAGGCTTTTAGCTCTTAGCTATTGCTCTGACTTCTTGGGCTTTCATCTTTTCATTGGCTCTGTTTTTCTTATTTAATAAGATGGTTACTTCTACACATTTCTTTTAGATTTTCCAATTTTATGGAGTACAGGTTTTTGAAGTATGACCTAATGATTCTTTGGATTTCCTCAGTGTCTGTGGTTATGTCCCCCTTTTTGTTTTTGATTTTGTTAATTTGGGTATTTTCTCTCTGCCTTTTGGTTAGTTTGGATAAGAGTTTGTCTATCTTGTTGATTTTCTTAAAGAACCAACTCTTTGTTTTATTGATTCTTCGAATTGTTCTCTTTGTTTCTATTATTGATTTCAGCCCTGACTTTGATTATTTCCTGCCATCTACTCTTCTTGGGAGTATTTACTTCTTTTTGTTCTAGATCTTTCAGGTATGCTGTTAAGTCACTAGTGTGAGATTTCTTCAAATTCTTTATTGGGCATTTAGTGCTGTGAACTTTCCTCTTAGCACTGCTTTTATAGTGTTCCATAAATTTGGATATGTTGCACATTCATTTTCATCGAATTCTAGGAAGTGTTTAATATTTCTCTTTATGTCTTCCTTGACCCAGTGGTAGATAGTTGTTCAGTTTCCATGAGTTTGTAGACTTTCTGTTATTGTTGAAATTCACTTTTAAATATGGTGATCTGATAGGATACATGGGGTTATTTCTCTTTTTTTTTCTGTATCTGTTGAGACTTGTTTTGTGGCTATGTGGTCAATTTTGGAGAAGATTCCATGAGGTGTTGAAAAGAAGGTATATTCTTTTGTGTTTGAGTGAAATGTTCTGTAGATATCCATTAGGTCCATTTGAGTCACAATGTCTGTTAGTTCCACTGTTTCTCTGTTTAGTTTCTGTCTCAGAGACCTGTCCATTGGTGAGAATGGGGTGTTGAAGTTTATGTGTGATTTAAACTTTAGTAATGTTTCTTTTACAAATGTTGGTGCCCTTGCATTAAAAAACCCCACAGAATCAACTAACCTTGGCCCATAGGAGCTCACAGAGACTGAACTGAGAACCAGGGAGCCTGCATGGAACTTACCTAGGCCCTCTGCATATATGTGACATTGTGTAGCTTGGTCTTCTTGTGGGACTCTTAACAGTGGTAGCAGGGTCTTTCTCTGACTCTTTTACTGGCTTTTGGGATCCTATTCCACATAATGGGTAGCCTTGTCCAACCTTAATACAATGTGAGGTACTTAGTCTTAGTATAACGTGATATGCCATCTTTTGTTGTTATCCCTGGGAGGCCTGTCCTTTTCTGAATAGAAATGGAAAAGGAGTGGATGGAGGGGCAGAGGGGAGGTAGGGAGAGGGACTGGGAGGAGAGGAGGGACAGATGTAAAACTAACTAGCTAACTAACTAACTAATTAACTAACTAACTAACTAACTAAAAGAAATAAATAGTGTAAAATTTAGGCATTTCCCCAATGGAGATGTCTCTGTGACTAATTGATAGACTCTTCTGTGATTCTGTGTTACTCAACATATTTAATAGTATGAGACTTATTTTCTGTTATAACTAAATATACCCATTTAAATGAAAACAAAAATTATATTTTACAAGTAAAACCCCTAGCACTGGGTTTCTCTCTATCCCCATGATATCTCCCCCTATCATGGTATCTCTTTCATTGCATTCTCCCCTCCCTGTGACAACTCAACCATCCCATTCCCTTATGTTCTCATCTCCTATCCCCTACCCTCCATTGCCCACCCCTCATCTCCAGTTTACTCATGGAGATCTCATCTATTTCCCCTTCCCAGGGCAGTCCATACATCCCTCTTTGGGTCTTCCCTATTAGTTAGCTTCTCTGGAGTTGTGGGTTGTTGCCTGATTACCCTTTGCCTTATAATCCAATATCCACTTATGAGTGGATACATACCGTGTTTGTCGTTTTGAGTCTGGGTTACCTTACTCAGGATGATATTTTCTAGTTCCATCCATTTGCCTGCAAATTTCATGATGTCATTGTTTTTCTCTGCTGAGTAATACTCCATTGTATATATGTACCACATTTTCTTAATCCATTCTTCAGTTGAGGGGCATCTAGGTTGTTTCCAGGTTCTGGCTATTATTACTGCTATGAACATAGTTGAGCATGTATCCTTGTGGTGTGATTGAGTATTTCTTGGGTATATGCCCAAGATTGGTATAGCTGGGTCCTGAGGTAGATTGATTTCCAATTTTCTGAGAAACCACCATACTGATTTGCAAAGTGGCTGTACCAGTTTGCACTCCCACCAACAGTGTAGGAGTGTTTCCCTTGCTCCACATCCTCTCCAACATAAGCTGTCTTCAGTGTTTTTGATCATAGCCATTCTGACAGGTGTAAGATGGTATCTCAGACTCCAAAATATGTAAAGAACTCAAGAAACTAGATATTAAAAATAACAAACAATCCAATTAAAAAATGGGTTATAGAGCTCAACAGAGAATTCTCAAAGGAAGAATTTCAAATGACCAAAAGACATTTAAGGAATTGCTCAGCATCCTACTTATCAAGGAGATGCAAATCAAAATGAATATTTTTTCTTGACAGTTGCTATATGTGTAGAGTGTCTTATGACCATATTCATACCTCATTACCCTTACTATTCATATCCTACTCTTCTCCTATTAACAAATCCACTTTCCTCCACCATATCTGTGTGTGTGTGTGTGTGTGTGTGTGTGTGTGTGTGTGTGTGTGTGTGCACGCACGTGCGCGCATGCAGATTTTCTATGGAAGGGCACATCTGCTGTGTGTTCATCATTTGGATTTCCATGTTATATTCAGAAGATAGTGTTTCATAGTGCCCCTCTCCATTCTCTTGGTCTTACAGTCTTTCCATCTCTCTTCTGTGATATTTCCTGGGCCTTGTCAGGGGTGATATAGATGTCTCATTTAGGGTTGAGCATTCAATAGTCACTGGTTCTCAGCCCTTTGATCAGTTGTGAGTCTCTGCATAAACTGTTGCCCTCTGAAAAAGAAGCTTCTTAGCTCTGGGTTGAGAACAGCAGTAGTATATGAGTATAAACAAAATATTTAAGATGCAATTTGGCATCAGTGAAACATTCTTGTTTAGGGCCTGTGATCTTTGCAGCCATAGGCTTTTGTTTATGGTACCAGGTGAATGTTTATTACTGTAGAGTGGGCCATAAATCCCACAAGAACGTGCCTGGTTAGTCAAATAGCAGTTATGCCATAATTGCATCAGTGGGCACATCTTTCTAGGTACATCAGAATTGTAGCATGCAGTGTCCATAGATTGGAAATGCTACTGATGGCTCCCGTCCCACCCAGCAGCCTGCATAGTTTCTTCCTGAACTATAAATCATCTTCAGGAGGGACGAGGCTTCTGACTCAGTGTGGCTTGATTTCTCTGTGTCTTAGAAGCAAGGTAGTTGGTGTCTTCAGCAATAGGGTTTTAGTATCTAGTACTGGTTGATAACCAAGAGAAATGGCAATAGCTGGTGGTATTGTTGTGGGAACCACTGGGGGCTTTCTGGCTGACAACTAACAGGGTTCTAGCCAACTCTTGACACAGGGGTCTTCATTTTAATCTATTGATTCTGGGAGCAGCAGTAGCAGCTCATGCATGGTAATAGACTTTGTCTGGAGAGGTTGCCATAGAGAACCTAAACTTCTTGGTCAGAACTTAGGACATTTTTAATTCAAAACTAATTTTCTTGATCGACTAGTAAGAAATTGCTTTAAATTACGATTTTAGAAGGAATGGAATGGAGAAAAGAAGTGGTTTATCAAATGAAAGGGCAAACTGTCTGACTAAAAAGAAATCCACCGAGGCATTAATCCTTCAAAGGGCCGGAGTTGTGCAAAGGGGCTAAGACAGAGATTCTCATTTTTATTGGTAAATGTTTTCTAAGCTATCTCAGAAAAACTGCCACCATTCATTTTTAAACACAGTGAATCACTCATGGTGCTAAGAGGAGCCAATACAGACAGTCTTTACTTGGAGAATTTTGTTTCCTCATGAGCATTTTCCTCATTGATTTGTTCTGGTACGATTAACCACATAATCTGAGGTTCAAAATGCTTCCTAACTGGATGCCTGTTGACAATGTAAAGGAATTATAATTCTAAGGTTCATTTGCGATGACATGCTTCATTGCCACTGAGAATATTTGCTGAGATGAAGATTTGTTCTCAAGAGCAAATCAACACAGTATATGCGTTCCCTGGATATTCAGTAGGATGCTGTTTTTGCTGTGGGAACACTTTGTAGCAGTGGAGACAGCTGTGCCCACTCTTGGTGTCCAGAACCCAAGTACTATATCCAGCTTCTTGAATTATCTCATAATTGCTGAGCTGCCAAAGCACTCTGCCAAAACATAGTAGAGTCATGTGAGACAGGGAGAGGGCAGTTTCCTGTAGATCATACTGCAGCTTGCCCAGAAACATGAGCTGGCAGGCTTGTTTCCTTTGCAGCTGATTGCCCTGATAAGTATCTATTCAATGAAGTCCTGAAAGCATTATTAAACATAAGAAAAAATGAGTTTTTTTCAAAGCATAAAACTGATGTTTTCTGAAAGTACCTACTAGTATGCATGTAATATTTTCTCAGCATCTTATTAAAAGCAAAACTTGCTTTAACAGGCCATTGCTTTTAATAGGTGGCATCTTACTAGTCAATCCAAAAATGAAAGCTAAAGTTTATAGCTTAGAATGTTCTAAATATGGAAGATAAATATGAAAGATTCTGGGTTTAAAAGGTATTTTTCTTTCCCTGCATGCCTTCTCTCTCTCTCTCTCTCTCTCTCTCTCTCTCTCTCTCTCTCTCTCTCCTCTCTCTCTCTCTGGTACTACTGTCAAGCAGTGTATCTCTTCATGTGGTTTCCTTAGTTCTTGTGAAGGCAATTTTGCATATGAATATTGCAAGCTGATAATTCATTTTTCAGGGAGTGAGTAAGGGAGAGTCACACTAAGCTATCCTAGTGGGGTCTCTTAAGTACCCCTGATGTGTTTCTGTAGTCTTTGAATGACCTTGGTAAGGAATGCTTAAGTAATCTCTCTAAAGAATTAATTTAAATGATGAGAAGGAAACAAGATGGAGTCAATATGCTGAAGACCTATGTGCTCTTTGTTAACAAAGCTGGAGTATGTCAAAAGACCCTGTACTAGGATCTTGATTCTGGTCTCAGGCTCTAGAAACACAGAGCCCTTGAGGAATTTGACTTTCATTCTAGGATGAATGAGGTGGCTTCTTCAACACATACATTTGAAAAATTCTTAACCTGAGCAAATGGCTTTTACTTTAGTTTAGAACACTCTAGTCTGGGCCTCAGTAAATATCTGATATAGTCCTCAATTACAACTTTCCCTTGCTGATGTACACCCTGGCTTGGCTGATCCTTTTAAACTTGTTATAAACATTTATTCCAAGACACTGTTAGTTCTATGATAGTCTATGATTTAATGTATAGGAGAAAGAAATATGGTGATATTTTGTTTGTGCTGAAATGTGATTTTATTCGTATGCTAATAAATAAAGTTTGCCTGGAGATCAGAGGTCATAGAGAGCCATAAGCAGAGTCAGGTGGTGGTGGCACATGCCCTTAATCTGATCACAGGGCAGGCAGAGTCTCTGTGTGGTCAAGGACACAGCCAAGCATGGTGACACACACCTTTAATCTCAGTACCAACCATAGAGACCTGGAGGTCTGTATAGAAAGGCAGTGACAAGGAAGTCATGTGGTTGGGTTTAGAGCCAATGAGAAGGCAGAACAGAAAGACAATTAAAAGACAAGTCAGACAGAAAGAAACTCTCTCTCTGGGGAAGCTACTTCTGGTGGTAAGCTAAAGTTAGTCATGGCTATGGCTCTGATCTCTTTGGCTATTTCCTCTGTATTTGGCACTGTGTTTCTTATTTACTAAGACTGTTTAGAATTTTGTCTACAAAGAAAGATGATGTAAGGCTATGATTTTAGTGTCTTAAGACCTTGTGATCTTTTTTTGGGGGAACAAATGTGGTTCTTAGATAGGAGAAACACAGTATTGCTTACCTCCTGCTCTGTACTTCATCAGTGCCTCAAATATCTTATAAACACATATATACAACCATCTGAAAAGGTAGGTTTTTTTTTTTTTGCTTAAGTTTTACAAATTGAGTTCATTATTTTATGTTTTGCTCTGGGTAGTTTTTAGTACTCATTCCCTCTCCTCTCTGCATGTTTGTCCTTCTGCTCAGTAGGAGTCAGAAAGGGTCAATTATCAGAGAGCTCAGGCTTTTCATTTCTGGCTCTACTCTAGTGTGTATATTTGAGTAGGCGGACTGTCATGACGTTACCCCTCCCTTGGAAACTGTGATCATAGAAAATTGTGGGTTTTTTTTTTTGGTAAGATATATTTAATCTCACCAATTACTTCCTTTGCCTTTTCTAAAAATTCTCTGTGGGAGACTGTACTGAGTTTCTCAGGTATCTTGACTCAGCTTGCACTTGTTTTCAATTTCCTTTTTGGAAATTATGTTTTTGAACTATTGACAAAAAGTCATCTCCTCTTCCCTCTCAACCAGTATCATCCATTTATTTAGAAACTGTGTTCCCAGTACTATCTCTGATCCAGGTATGACTATAGACTGCATAAAACAATATAGACAACCATAGATGCAAATGAAAATGGACCGAATTTGAGAAAAGACTTGAAATTATGAAATGAGCGATGAGGCTGCCTGATGTGGCAAACACATGTTTGGTAAAGAATGAGACCACAGAGACCAAGCTAGTGTTGTTAAAAATGGAGTAAACAGGACAAGGGTAGGATATAACTACAAGAACACTGAAGAGAAAGTAGTTCAGTGTAGATTTTGATTTTTACATTAAGTGAGATTAACAGACACAAAAGAACTCATACAGAAGTATTCTTCCTGGATAGAAAAACACGAGTGCATGAGAACATAGAATCCGTGAAGCTAGTGAAAGACCTGCATAATCATCTGAGTCAAATGGTGGTAACCTCTGCCAGAGTTTGGGGACGTGAAGGTGCTAGGAGGTGAGAAGGTCTTGCGTATATGCTGCAATGAAAGCTTTCACTTTGAGGCCAGCTATTGGATAGTGTATGGGGTCAAGGATGACATGGGCCTGAATAATGTGAACAATGAAATCGTTGGGGTCTGGTGGGATTAATGGAAAACCAGCTCAGCTTGGAAATTTATATTTGAGATGCCTGTCTAATACAGACTGGAACTTTCAGTTGTTCAGTCTGCAGCAATATCTTACAGAATGGCCCATGTGTAGAGAGTGGCCTGTTAGTCTTGCATTTGTCTTATTCCACACAGACATGGATCAGAAGGGGATGACCATGGCACTAGATACTTTCCATTATAGATACAGAGTATGAAAGACTGTCCTGTACGGTGGCTTTGCCAACTGGAGGGAGTCATGAATGGTGATTATACAAGAATTTTAACTCATTCTATTCGCCACTATCTCAGTTTCCATGAAACATGCCCACAATAAGCATCCATTACTACCAGTTAGTGGTAGTTGTTCAATAAAATTAGTACACTCTTTCCTGTTGTCATTACTGTTTTCATAAATTTTAAATTGCAACAAGTTGTTACTGTTTGCTTACACATAGCTATTTTTTTCTGTAAATTTTGCTCTACATTTAGATATGTGATTACATATTAATAATATTTTGTTGTGTTTTTGAGATAGGGACTCGTAGCTGAGGGTGGCCACAAATTTGTTGTTTAGTAAGGTTTGTCTTGAATTCTTGGTTCTACCTTTCCCTTCCCTCTCTTCCCCCATGTGTGTATGCAGTGATATTGTGTTTCCCAAAATATCATGCACTCTAATAAACTTATCTGGGGTCAGAGACAGAACAGTCACAATATTAAACATAGAGGTTAGGCAGTGGTAGCACATGCCTTTAATCCTAGCATTCCAGAGGCAGAATTCCCTCTGGATCTCTGTAAGTTCAAGGCCACATTGGAAACAGCCAGGCATGGTGACACACACCTTTAATCCCAGGAAGTGAGCCTTTAATCCCAGGAAGTGATGTCAGAAAGAAGAAAGGTATATAAGGTGTGAAGACCAGAAGCTAGAAACATTTGGCTGGTTAAGCTTTTAGGCTTTTGAGCTACAGTTCAGCTGAGACCCGTTCTGGATGAGGACTCAGAGGCTTCCAGCATATGCTGGAAACAGTATCAGCTGAGGAAACAGGATCAGCTGAGGAACTGGCAAGGTGAGGTAGCTGTGGCTTGTTCTGCTTCTCTGATCTTCCAGCATTCACCACAATATCTGGCTCTGGGTTTGATCTTATTAATAAGACCATTTAAGATTCCTGCTACATGTGTATACATCTGTACACACACAGAAAGACCAGAAGAGGACATTCGATCCATGTAGCCAGAGTCATAGCATTTGTGGGATGCCTGGCTTGTTACTTAGGTGCTAGTACCCAAATTCTGGTGCCCATGACAGCACAGAAAACACTCTTAACTTCTGAGCCATCTCTCCAGCCTCTCTGCTTTAGTCTCTCACTGATTTCAACCCCCCATGATATATATATATATATATATATATATATATATATATATATATATCAATTTCTCTATTTATTATGGGAAAATAGAATGATTGAGTCATATGCTGTTCTACAGATCTGTCATCCAGACCACATTCAGCTATTTCTTCAACTTGCTCATTAGTAGAATCTGTCTTATAGACACATTTCCAGAATCAAAAGTGAAAGAATAGCTCTTGCTCCTGAGTCAAAGAAAATATTTGAAACAGACATTAAAAAGATGAAATACTATCTATGTTCCAAGACTAATACCTGGGTAAATGTTAGCATTAATTTCCGTTTGTTATTGTTCAATACAGTATTAAAAAAGAACTTAACTGATGACATAAATTTTTCTAAAAATCTCCAATTGCGTGCCCACAACTTTAAAGTTATCAATTAGCCCTTAATTCAATTCTATTTTGACAACACAATTACTTACTCATCAGAATTCTTGAAACTGCATATAATTTTTATTTTAAAATTTGTTGCTTTCTCAAGATTCTCTTTACCAATTCTATTTATACTTACATTACTCTTAGTAATTTCTTTCTTAATAGCTCAAACAATTCCTTAGTGAAAATAAGAAGTAAAAGTTTAATGTATATGAGTATATTAAACATGGAAATTGAATGGGACTCATATTTCAGGCAGGATCTTTTGTTAGAATGAAAATGAAAAGAGAAGACAAGGAAGTATTTTACAGATTTTTAGGCCATATGTTCTCTGTTACAAGTAAGTACTCATTTCTGTCAGTGCAGCACAAAATGCAGCCATAGGGATAGACTATTGGAATTTGTTCCAATAAAACTTTATTTATGAAACAGTCATTGGGCTGGATTCAGTATAACGTGTTGTTCTCCAGACAACATAGGTGCATTCAGAGGGGTACAGTGGTAGATTTCATGTTGATTTCCACATAGGACTTATTTGGACCTATTTACAAAATCATCACTTCTGTCAAATTTTCCTCTATTGTGGGTACATTATTTACACATCATTCAAGTGATTAAAAAGTTTAAAGGCATATTGTTTTGGAATAATGTATCCCATGGTATGTTCTTTCTATAGAAGACACTTGGGAATTTTTTTTGTTATTAATTTCATCAAACACCTATGGGCCATTTGTTGTATGCCAAGCACTAGAATACATAAACATTTGTCTGCCACAAATATCCCAATTCTTGCTCTCAAAGAGCCCACATTTCAGTGTTTTATACAAACTGTTCACTGTCTAATCTCATTGTGTGATAACTGTCAGGATGGGAGAGTTTTAGAGTGTTCAGGAGGCTTTTTCTAGGTTGTCTTAGAGCTGAACTATAGAAGAGTTATCGTCATGAGGATGTGAGAAGTGTGCTGCAGATGGGATGGTCCATAGCTCTTGAAGTAACTGACCATGAGAAAAGAAAGAATCGAAGGGAGCTTGTGCTTTACAGGTGTCATGAGAGACTGGTATTCCAGTCTCTTCCTGTGGTGATTTCTGTGCTCTGGAATAGTACCTACCTTCTTCCCCAGGTTCATGTATTAGGGCTCAGATTCTAGCACAGGGTACTATAAGGAGTTGGCACAAGCCTTAAAAAGTAGGGCCTAGTGGGAGGTTTTGGCAAAACCAGCTTTAAGAGGTCAAGTCTCAACAGGTCTCTAGTTTAAAGGGAGTCAAGTCGATGGTGGTGGCAGGGGTAGATAGAAAGATGGATTTCAAGTTTCCCCACACCACAACGCATTTGTGTCAAGATTGTCACATATGTCAATATCACGAAGTTCTCCTGGGAGTCTTCAAATGTAGGAGGGAAAGGCATTCTCACCTTGTCAGTCCAGCTTGGGAGACATCTCGTTAGTGACATATGTTCTTTCTCTTGGAAAACAATGAAGTGTTCTGTGTACTGACAGCATAGTTTAAGAAAAAAGAAAACAAAGTCTTTATCTTTATAAAAATAGAAGAAAATACTATTTCAAGCCACACAGTCCTAGAAGAACACAGTTAGCAAAAACAGACATACTTTACTTGGTCTCCCCAGCACCTTCAGCTTTTTGTGCCTGGTCCATTCTGGCATCTCCATTTTCTGCATGGTTATTCCCATCCTGGCCAACATCTGATCTCCCCCTTTCCCCTTTGGTTATCTTTTCTTCCTTATCATCAGGGACCTTTTTAGACTTGGGCTCTGGCTTTGGAAGAGCAGGTTTAGCAGACAGCCTTGCAGAAACACAGAGAGGCTTGACCTCCACTTTGGCTTTATCCCTGTTAGCATCTGCTTCAGCTTGTCTTTTGAGCAGGGGGGCAGAGGCAAGGGACGTAGGTCCTCATGCTTGCTAACGAAGCCATGATTAACCATAACTAACCTGCTGTCCTCTTTGTCCTACTTAGATTCTTCATGGATAGGACAATGTCTGCCCCATTCAAGTTAACGAGAGTAAAACTTCTTTAGGTATTCAATGATTTAAATGTTGACGTCATCCAGAAACACTCCACAGATACACCCAGAAATATTAAGCTATCTGGGCATGGTCAAGGTGACACACAAATTCATCAGCCCACCACTGTTTTCCTATTGAACTGTTTCAAGGTGTAGGGGCACTATAAAGGCTGTGTGGCTAGGAGCATAACCTGCATTTTCCTTGCAGTCCAGTAATTTGAGCCTTGTATTTGTTTCATTGTTTAAGGCCTTCTCTCTCTCTTCCACATTCCTACTGTCCTAGAATTTAATGGCTCAAAAAAATTTACTAGATTAGCTCTCCCTCATGCTCTAATTTTTGGAGGATCTGTCAGCCTAAGATTCATTCAGCTAATATTGTTTGAACAGAAGTTATTGTTAGGTGAATGCTATTTTCAGGAGCCCAGTATGTAACTGCAGAGTGTTTAGAGCACTTGCAATGTACTGTTAAAGAAGGGAAATAGAACCGTGTCTTTGCATAACTCTTTTCAAAAGTGAAGAGGGAAAGAAAATGAATAATAAACATGATAAATAAGTACATTTTAGTGCGTGAGATGACTTGCCCTGTGGAAAGACAAGGGGCTACTGTCCTATTTCTTGTGGTCCTGCCATCTTCAGCCTGTGGTATGTGCAAAATGATAGCATGAGCGTACAGAGACTCATGCAGGCAACTTCTATTTCCATCATTTTCATATACAACACCAATAAAATGCTTAGCAAATCAATATTTTATTTCTCTTCCAAATGTGTCTATACGAGCATTGAAAATTTTTATTTTATTGTGAAATAACATGTTATAATTGTAAATACTTATGGCTTACCAAGTAGTATACATGCATTTAAAGTGGAATGATTAAATAGACCTAGTTAACATATTAAATAACTCATAATACTTATTTGTTTTGTAGTGAGGACCTCTGTGATTCATTTTTGGAAAATTTGAAGTATACATTATTATTAACTACAGGCATGCTATGGAAAGTATCTAAAAAGAAATTGATTACTCCTTGTGTAGCTAAGGTTTTCCTGGTTCTGTTCAGCTCCTGCGGCCCTGCAGCCAGCTTCTTGGACCCAAGTAAACACACAGAGACTTATATTACTTATAATCTGTATGGCTGTGGCAGGCTTCTTGCTATCTAGTTCTTATATCTTAAATTAACCCATTACTATTAATCTATAAGTTGCCACGTGGCTTGTGGCTTACTGGTACTTTTACATCTTGCTTCCTCTGTGTCTGACTGGTGACTCCTAACTCAGCCTTCCTCTTCTCTGCTTGTCCTGCCTATACTTCCTGCCTGGCTACTGGTCAATCAGCATTTTATTTATCAACCAGTCAGAGCAACACATTCACAGCATACAGAACATATCCACAGCATCCTTGTGAGTATTTTTAGTTTTATGTATATTTAAAAATACATTAATGTTTTTAATTGAAATATAATTACATCACCTACCACTTCCTTTCCTCCCTCCAGTAACTCCCAGCTTCCCTCCCCTAAATCCATCTCATTCTCCTTCACTCCCAAGTTAATAGACTCTTTGATTGTGTTTGTCATATATGTATAGATGTATGTCTAAAAGATTTATTTTTAACTTATGTATATGATGACTTTGCCTGGATGTATGTAAGTGTATCTCATGTGTGTAGTGCCCATGAAGCCCAGAAGGGGTTATTAGATTCCCTGGAACTGGAATTACACACAGAAGGTTGTGAGCCACCTTGTTGGTGCTGGGAACTAGATCTGGGTCCTCTGCAAAAGCAGGAAGTGCTCTTAACTGTTGCACTATTTCTCCAATCCCAGTTTTTCATGTATTTTTACTTCTTCCTTATACCAGTATTCCTAGAGGTAACATCCTATCACGTTTTTACTTAAAAAAAAATGATTTCCTCCAGAAAGAGAAGAATGAAGTTTACCATATGAGCCAAGCATTAAAAACTGAATTGGTTAGAATGATACACATGGAAAAAAGGTCTTTTGACTACTCAGATATTTGAAGGAAAAATATGTTTATATGGTTTCTTGGTACAACTTATGCTGGTCTCTGATCTCAGGGTTCATTGAATTAGGAGGAAATTAGAAAACATGAACAGTATCAATACCTCCTATTACTGTAACTTTGTACCATGTGGATCAGGTGTTTACTATTTGTTGAGTGCACTCTTGAATCCTTTGTGTCTGTGTTTCCAAAAATGAAGTCTCATGCTCTGTTCAATGAAGTGCTCATTTTAAAAAAAATATTTAATGCTCACTGTGTGCTCACCACAGTAGGGGTTAAAGTAAGAGCTCATGGCATGTATCTTAAAAGGTTACACACAAAACAAATACCATCTTCTATGAAGTGGGTAAGGAAGAAAACCAAGTATAAAAGATCATAGCAGACAAATTAGCATTTAAATGAAAATCACAGGTGCAGGCAAATTCTTTTGTTTTGGGATTTTTAAGAAAGCTGTCCTTAATTTCTTTTCTTTTCTTTTCTTTTTCTTTCAAAAAAATTGTTTTGCCATCAAAATACAAATCTCATTTGGTGATGCCAGGAGTCAGTTTACACCCTGGCAAGTACTGAACAAATGTTGTTGTTAGTATTGATCATTGTCTGTGGGAAATTATTTTTCTTTATAGGCAGTGTAGTTGAAGCAGAAAGTGATCTGGCACATTTATTATATTTTATGTAGGACCTTGATGTATGGTTAGAATATGCTTCCAATTTCTTGCTGCATTTTTTCTCAGAAAACTATGCATGCCTCGGCAGCTGTGGGATGTTTGTGGAATTTTGGATTTAATCCCCACCCCCTAATCATAAGAGTTC